>SDVV010012444.1:0-15458 GCA_016164225.1 Gammarus roeselii
TGACGTTGTACTAATCTTGATGCTACCTGTACGCACTAAGGTGCGTACATATCACAGTTAATGTTCTAAAAAGAATGGAAGCGGAGGTCCGTTTCGAGTAAGCGTTTTTTCTTTTGCGCACCAGCGTGCGTCTGTTATTGCTAAAACTTTCACTTTTTTCTAACGTTGAAAGCGTTGTTTTGTTTTTTCCTCGCACACTTAGGCGTGCGAGCCTGCTTTAATCAATGATCGTCGAGCCCTACGGGGGAGCCTATTATGACTCAAGTTGAGGCTCTGGTGGAAATGGGGATCGAATCAAATCAAATCAAAATACAACCACAGAGGGTTTGCGCACTTGATGCAGCCGTTGCGGTGCGGCCTGTCAGGGCTTCTGATGGCCGGTGTGGTCTTGAGGTCAGGTCTCTTGACGAGAAGGTGAAGTGCCCGCTCATGCTGTCGTCGGTATCCTGACCGGGAGGTGCTCATGCGCTCGTTGGTATCCTGACCGGGAGGTGCTCGTGCGCTCGTCGGTATCCTGACCGGGAGGTGCTCATGCGCTCGTTGGAATCCTGACTGGAAGGTGCTCATGCGCTCGTCGGTATTCTGACCGGGAGGTGCTCATGCGCTCGTTGGTATCCTGACCGGAAGATGCTCATGCGCTCGTCGGTATCCTGACCTGGAGGTACTCATGCGCTTGTCGGTATCCTGACTGGGAGGTGCTCATGCGCTCGTTGGTATCCTGACCGGGAGTTGCTCATGCGCTTGTCGGTATCCTGACCGGGAGGTGCTCATGTGCTCGTCGGTATCCTGACCGGGAGGTGCTCATGCGCTCGTCGGTATCCTGACCGGAAGGTGCTCATGCGCTCGTTAAATCCTGACTAGTCAGTACATTGACAGGGAGGAGCTCATGTGCTCGTCGGTATCATGACCTGGAGGTATGGTGCCTGCTCATGCGCTCGTCAGTATCCTGACCGGGAGGTTTGGTGCCGCTATGCGCTCGTTAGTATCCTAACCAGGGGGGGCTCATGCGCTCGTCGGTATCCTGGCCGGGAGGTGTGGTGCCTAACCGCGAGGTGCTCATGCGCTCGTCGGTATCCTGACTGGAAGGTTTAGTTCCTGTTCAGGCGTTCATCAGACGATAAACTGTGTGCATAGCAGTGGAAGGATACTAGGTTATTGGGGTGCTGTGCTTGGCTGTCTTGTGAGCCTTGTTATCCAAGTTGAGACTCATGATCGATGAGTCAAAACTTCCCGAGGGCAACATGTATTATCGAATTGGTCGGTTTATAGCTGAAGAGTCTCTTGGCGTTTGGGGCTTTTGAACGCGTGCTGTCAGCTGCTAAGCCTCTTGGCGGCTGGGCCTCTTAAAAGCCTGCTGTCGGCTTCTAAGCTTCTTGGTGGCTAGGACTCTTGAATGACAGTTGTTGGCTGCTAAGCCTCTTGACGGCGGGCCACTTGATGACCTGCTGTCAGCTGCTTGGCGTCTCAAAGTTATGTGGTAGTGCATGTGGATTGGCAAATTGTTTTCGATAGATGAAAGCTGCTTTTGGATGCGATTAAGTGTGATTCAGGTGCGAAATGTGTCTTCCAGCATGTCAAAGGGCTGCATAAACCGAGTTGTATGCGGGAAGCAGTTTCCGAATTAGTTGCCCGATAAGTGCGGACAGAGTGTTGTGCGGGAGGGGGTGTGTGGGAGTGATTCATTGTCCCGATAGTAGGGGTGAGACACCGACAGCGTGTCGATTTGCAAATGAACAGGATGACGGTGAAGGTGGGAAAGGGAGGCTTAGGTTTAAGGCCATGGGAAGCGTGTGGGGCAGTAGATGTGGGGTATTGAGTTCATTTGAGATATTTTTCAATACAAATTCCCCAATGAGCCTGTTGACAACAGAATGTGAACATCATTGCTCTTGATCAAATGATGGCTGCTTGGCGTAAAGCTGACATGTTTTTTGTGTCCCACATGCCTCTACAAACATCACTTTATTCCCAATTGGTACCACAAATATCACTTTATCCAAGGAACGTCACAGGAATCACTCACATCCCTGGAATGGACATGGTAGCCGCGCCACTATGTCCCTGTTGCCCCAAAGTGGCAATCAGCGTGAAACACTTACTGATGTAGTGGAACGCACTCGCAGCGGCTCGACGAGTTTTCTTAAGCCCCCTTTGCAATCTACATAGCCTACTCACTGACCTAACACACTGGAAAAAGGAAATCAAAACTGCGAAAAGAAAACACTGGTGCAGTCGGGGGGTTCCTCCACCCCACAATGGTAGGAATACGATTGTACAGAACTATGATCTGTTTGCATAGCTACGCATAAACCCTTTTCGTTGAAAGTATTATTTCTGTATGCACCAGCGTGCATAAGTACCGCAGTTGAAATTTCTAAACAGTTTTAATTTCGACTGAGTTATTGTTTTTGCACACCCTGGTGTGATATCCTATCAGAATCGATGATTTATGTGCAATACAGCCTACAGAGGAACTCACAATAGCCCGTGTCTGCGCTTTTGTGGAGATGGAACCCCTAAACCTTAAACCCTTTAGACCAGCTTGCCTGCACTCATGGCTACGTCCGTTCAGCTGGTCTAGCAAGACTGCCTGAACCACCGATGGGTTGCTTGCAACGGATTCCGGATTTTTCAATGTAAATCCAAAGCCATGCACTCCAACGTCCTTCCCTGCCATCATCTCCGTCCCGCCTCTACCAAGCATATACCATGCTACTGTCTTGCGCTGTAAACTTCAAATTTCTGCAAACTCTAGGAAACCATAAAATCTTGACACCGCACCACATCTCCTATCGTACTGTAAGAAATCTTTACGTCGCATGTGACCGTTGGGATCCCTTTGGGATGATGATCGAGAGGTTTATCTGGTCTTAAATCTACGCCGCCGTCGCCACATTCACCCTCCATCACACTCTGCACGTCATTGTGGATGTTTCGGGGTCACTGTAATTGCCTTTCTGCTGCTTCTTTACAACCAACACCCGTTAACGCTAAACACTCTCTGCAGTCATTTTTTAAGACTGTTTTATTTACAACGCTTATGTTACAGTATCACAAGAATCTCATGCAAATGCATGTTAACAGCTTCAATGAATAACCCACCACCATCTTCCTGCCATCTGGCGGCCATCAGCGCTAAGCACAACCTTCTTCAGATCGACACGGCGAGTTTGTACAGACTGGGCCGATCCCGTACCTCTTCTCCTTACAAGCAAGTCTCATTGAACTATACTAGAAGGCCTTTGGTTGCGTGTTTATATTAACTATGTACAGTTTTGCATCATTGCACTTGTTTTAATTTCTAAATTTCAGAAACCGAAACCGAACTAGTCAAAGTGCTTATTGCGTTGTTAGATACACTTGAATCACCCTAAATATCACAAAATTCGCAGTCAGTGTCTCTTTTTGTGACCTAATTGACCACAAAGTAGTGATATTCATGAGTTAGGGCACCAACAACGCGCCTGCCACACCAATCAGTGCTCGAGGTGCAAAAGACCTATAACTCTAATGGCGGAGTCTTCAGCGACGTCTTGTGTGGGTGCAACGCTGCACCAGCTGGAGTGGACGCTGAGCACGGAGCTGATGCAGCTGAGTTACGGGCCGAGCGTGCAGCACCGCTACGACCCCGTGGTGTACGCCAGCACTTCGCACCGCCGCTACCTCGATATGTTCTGTCACACTTCCAAGCCGCTCCTGCTGCTGGGCATGAACCCCGGACCCTGGGGCATGGCACAGACTGGGGTTAGTGCCCAACTAATAGGCGGGTGATAGTCAATACATGGGTTGTTGCCAAACAGATGGACGAGAGCCCAACTAATGTACATGGAAGTCATTAACTCTGTTAGTGCCGATCAGATGGTATTACGCCAAACAAATATACTTGTATCCAAATGGGTTTGGTGGCAATAATTGGTTACTACGGGGCATCAGAAGGGCTGGAGCCAAACAAATGGATTAGCACCCAACAAATAGGAGGTCTGGTTGGCAATAATGGGTTACTACTCATCAGAAGAGCTTGAGAATGGATTATTTCCCAACAATGGATCTGGTAGTAAAAAATGGGTTACTACTCATCAGAAGAGCTAGAGCCAAACAAATGGATTAGCGCCCAGCAATTAAATCTGGTAGGCAATAATGGGTTACTACTCATCAGATGGGTTAGAGCCGAACAAATGGATTAGCGCACAACAAATAGGTCTGGTAGGAAATAATGGGTTACTGCTCATCAGAAGGCCTAGATAATAGATTAGTGCTCAACAATTGGTCTGGTAGTAAATAATGGGTTACTACTCATCAGAAGGGCTAGAGTCAAACAAACGGATTAGTACCAAACAAATAGGTCTGGTTGGCAATAATGGGTTACTACTCATTGGATGGGTTAGAGTCAAACAAATGGATTAGCGCCCTACAAATAGGTCTGGTAAGCAATAATGGGTTACTACCCATCAGATAGGCTACTGAATGGATTAGCGCCCAACAAATAGGTCTGGCAGACAATAATGGGTTAATACTCATCAGATAGGCCAGAGAATGGTTCAGTGCCCTACAATGGGTCTGGAAGTAAGTAATGGGTTACTACTCATCAGAAGGGCTCGAGCCTTACAAATGGATCAGTGCCTTACGGATGGGTATGGTGTGCCATGGATAGGTTACCACATCTGATGGGCTAGAGCTCAACAAATATTTTATTTGCCACCAAAAATGCAGGTGGCCCACAATTAAACGTAACTATATTTCATTTGAAAACACACCTTTGCTAAGTATGCTTTAGTCAGCCAGCTTTTGCAATAAAAATGCAATATGTTTGAATTAATTGATTATTCTACTTGAATAACATACCATTTGTGTTAATTTAATAATTATTTAGATGGTATTTGATCATGTTTTTGAGGTGAAAAATCCATCAAAGCAGGGAATGGGTCTAATCGAAGACATCTTTGTTTTCATTGGAAGCTTCTTCATCACATCTTAATTATTTAAAGTTTTCTAATGTTTGCTGAAGTAGGATCAATAATTTAAGAGTTGTTTGTTTCTGAGTGTTCCACCAGGGTGTGACTGTCTTTTCACTTCCAATGTGTTTCTTCCAGAAAAATAAAAATCGATTTTAAGATAGAGCAGCTTCCAATACTAACCAACCAGTACCCATGTGCCTCATAGGCTGGTTATAGCCCGAAGCAGACTACCCAAAGCTACCTCAACGATTTTAATGTTGATACATTACATGCCAGTTCCTGAGCACTAAAACTGCCACCTGCATGAATCTCCGAGCTTCAGAGCTAGCCGCTACCTGTAAGCTAGAGAATCTTGAAACTAGCCGATAACCAGCAAGTGACCTCAAGCTTGAGAGCCCGCCCCTGTTGTGGCAGGTTCCCTTTGGCCACGTGGGTCGCGTCAGGGACTGGCTAGGCATCACTGGACCAGTGAGCACACCAGCCGAGGAACACCCCAAGAAGCCCATCCAGGGCTTCCAGTGCCAGAGGAGCGAGGTGATCATAGGCAACTCATTATAATCATCCCTAGTATTGTATATCTGTTTGCATAAACCTACGCTGCTGACAAATCTAAACTATGTTTAAATATTTATTTGTCTTTGCATATCTTAACATACACACGAAAGGCTTATGCCACTTTAATAAATACATTCATACTATTCTAAATTACCCTTACACAATTCAACTATTTATAAACTGGGCCACATAATCAGAACCACATCCGACACGAAATAAATGTTTTGACAATGTTACAAAACATGCAATCACATGGTGGAGACATATTTTTGGACTTTGTGGCCTCATAAGAAAAGCTAAACATCATTACCTACTCCTCATAAATTAAAACACTCTGCTGCAACGCCATCCAAACCCGGCGCTTTCTCTGTTTATGTCACCTCCACTGTCTTGGCTCCTCTTCTTTCGAAATTCCCTCAACAATATTCTCTCCAAAAACAAGCATTCTAACGTCATTACTCACTGGAACAAGTGTCAGCCTCTCTCATCCCCAACATAAATAAACTCTTCAAATACTCCGCTCATTTCGTTCGTATAGCTCCAACCATTCTCAAGCATCCGACCGTCTACCTCATTTATCACTTTATTTACCTATTCCCCCTCCCACATCATTGTCAGCCCTATCCAGAACATGTTTTTGCTTGCCTTGAGTTTTTTTGCACTACTATTTGATCACAAGAAGCACTATTTTCGTTGTAGTGTTTTATTTCAAATGACATAATTCTAAAGTACTACCTATTTTTTATTTAATACTGTCTACCATAACTGCAAGATCCATCGTCTGAGCCAGACCATGCTTCACCTTATTGGTCGTCATCCCCAGGTGAGCGGCGAGCGTTTGTGGGCCCTCCTGCACGATTTGTGCGACGGCAACGCTGACTCTCTGGCCGCCAGCGGTGTGTTGCTCCACAACTACTGCCCGCTGTCGCTGCTCGCCGGCACTGGCAAAAACGTTACTCCGGCCGAACTGAAGGTGGGGCGAAGGCGAAGGAAAGGTGTAACAGCCTGTTACTACAATACTGTGACTATTGTTTGATTGATTCATTTGTTAGGTTCAATGGGCCTACTTATTAACAGAATGCTGAAAAATTATCCCTCCCTGCTGATTGTTAGACAGCTTGAGTCAGGAAAATACAGTCACTCTACTTCATTTTTCTTGTGTTAGAAGAAGAGTTACTTCCCATGACAAGAAAGCATCGATGTCAAAGTAGTGGTTTGGTTTTGCACACGGTCTCCGATTCTAAGACAGTGGCACTGCCTAAGCTCTCTCTCTTTTAGAGATGTTAACTGTGTCGTACTATCCTTTGATGCTGAATCTTCTATCAGTGCCGTGCTCCTTTTATGCAGTGGCAGTGCTAATTTTGCCATGTTCCTATTAATCCAATTCACACGGGTAACTATAACTGCATATTGTAAACCAGAGCCTATTATCTACCGTCGGTATGAGACGTAGGCGTACGCTTGCCAACGACGATTGAGATGGCGCTGTTGTGGTGTGGCTCCTCTTAGAATCTGTAACGGGCCGCACTGAGTCGCGACTCCTCTCGTCTTCACCTTCGCTATCTCTCGTTCTCTCTCTCATCTAGAATTTACTCGACTTAATTAGCAACCTCATTCGAATTTGATGTTCATTAATTTTTTTTATTATCTCTTTCTCCCTCGTAACCACTCTTCCAACAGTCGTTGCACATCTGTCATGAAGTTTGGCGTTTCGGTGGCTAATGACAACCCATTTGCACTCTTTCTTTCACGCAACCTTCCTCTAAAACTCTTCAGTTCTCTTCTTTCCAATTCTTGCTGTTCTCATGCTTGAAAACAGCAGATTCTGGAGTGCAATTGCTGTTCTCATGCGTCCTCAGCAGATTTTGGAGTGCAATTGACCTCAACACCTTAGGGACGACTGCGAATGCTTGGGGATCTGAAGCTGAGCATGTTTAGTTAGAACACTCATTGCTGCCACCCGAAGAGTGCATGGACCATATGGCCTCTACACCTTTGGAGTTAATGTGACTCCTGGTGCACCCGTGCATACCTTTGGCATTCGCAACGTGAGAGACTTTGACTCCACGCAGTAGTAAACGAAATCTCTCTAGTCTAATCTAGTTACTGGTTAGACGTAGGGCGACCGAAAGGCATTGGCTCCTGCGTGCTAGACTGCCTTGTCACACTAATCTAATCTACCCTGATGTGATAGCAATACTCTAATGTGGTAGTGCTACTGTCATCTGGCGATAGCGTGGTGCTGTTTATGCGTTCAGTCCGATGAGCGCATGAGCACCTTCCGGTCAGGATGCTGACGAGCGCATGAGCGGGCACCGCACCTCCCGGTCAGGATATTGACGAGGGCATGAGCACCTTCCAGTCAGGATAGCAACAAGAGCATGAGCACCTCCTAGTCAGGATACCAACGAGAGCATGAGCACCTTCCAGCCAGAATACTGACGAGCTCATGAGCATCTTCTAGTCAGGATACTGACGAGCGCATGAGCATCTCCCGGTCAGGATTCAGACGAGCGCAGCGGTCAACACACCTCCGGTCAGGATATTGACGAGAGCACGAGCACCTCCCAGTCAGGATACCAACAAGAGCATGAGCACCTCCCAGTCAGAATACTGACGAGCGCATGAGCATCTCCCAGTCAGGATACTGACGAGCGCATGAGCATCTCCCAGTCAGGATACTGACGAGCGCATGAGCACCTCCCGGTCAGGATACTGACGAGCGCATGAGCACCTCCCGGTCAGGATACTGACGAGCGCATGAGCACCTCCCAGTCAAGATACTAACGACCGCATGAACATCTCCCAGTGAGGATACCAACAAGAGCATGATCACCTCCCAGTCAGGATACCAACGAGAGCATGAGCCCCTCCCAGTCAGAATACTGACGAGCGCATGAGCACCTCCCAGTCAGGATACTGACGAGCGCATGAACATCTCCCAGTCAGGATACTGACGATCACATGAACATCTCCCAGTCAAGATACCGACGAGCATACGAGCACCTCCCAATCAGGATACCGACAAGCGCATGAGCACCTCCCGGTCAGGATACCGACAAGCGTATGAGCACCACCCAATCAGGATACTGACGAGCGCATGAGCACCTCCCGGTCAGGATACCGACAAGCGCATGAGCACCTCCCGGTCAGGATACCGACAAGCGCATGAGCACCTCCCGGTCAGGATACCGACAAGCGTATGAGCACCACCCAATCAGGATACTGACGAGCGCATGAACACCTCCCAGTCAGGATACCGATGAGCGCATGAGCACCTCCCGGTCAGGATACCGACGAGCGCATGAGCAGGCACTACACCTTCTCGTGAAGAGACCTAAAGACAACACCGGCCATCAGTAGCCCAGACAGGCCGCACCGCAACTGCTGCATATAATGAACATAACGTTGCACACTAGTTCAACTGAATTGTTCCACATAATGCTGACAGCTAACAAAAATGTTGGAAAAAGTTTGTGCCAATCTTTATTCGATAGTGTAGCAGAGTAACTTACTTGTTCGCATGTACAGAATTTTCAAAAATTTCATGATTGGTCTATGAATGATTTTTCTTCGAGGTTGAAATGTGTAATATCTTCCTAAATTTTATTAACCTTTCAAAGTAGGCTATGAGAAGTACATTGCAAAGGGAAATGATGTGGTCTGGGCCTTCATGGATTTGGAAAACGCCTACGACAGGGTCGACAGGAAAGCTCTGTGGAGGGTTTTGCGTTTGTATTAAGTGGGTGGAAATTTGTTGAAAGCGGTACAGTGATTCTATGTTGGCAGCAGAGCATGTGTCAGAGTAGGGAGCGAATTGAAGGCTTGGTTCACAGTGATAATGGGACTGAGACAAGGCTGCGTCATCTCTTGTTGGCAGTTTAATCTCTACGTGGATGAGGTGGTCAGTAAGGTGAACGCTTGTGTAATGGGTCGTGACTTAGCGCTGTTGGAAGCGGATGGGCGTAGTTGGCAGTTGAGTCAGTTACTGTTTGCGGCTTGTGTCGGAGATCGGTAGAGTGTGTGAGAGAGAAAGAAGCTTCGAGTTAAAGAGGGTAAAAGTAAAGTGATGAGATGTTCGAGAACTGACGGTGCGAGCAGAATTATTGTCCTCCTAAATAGGGATTTACTGGAGGAAGTTTAGTGTTTGAAGTTCCTGGTCTCCCTTGCGGAAAAGATTGAACTTGGGGAAACTGAGGTAAAGTCGCGAGTGGAGGAAGGGTGTAAAGTGTTGGGTGCACTGAAGAGCGTAATGATTACGGCGTTGGGTATGAAATGAAAGAGGGATGTATGAGGGGGTAGTTGTCCCAGCTGGGCTGTACAGAGCTTAGCCTTTAGAGCGAGAGTGAGAGCAGAAGAGAGAAGAAAGTGGAATGTTTTATAGATGAAATGTTTGAGGAGCATGGCTTGCGTACTGCTGATAGTCAGGATCAAGTACCACGTTGTTAGAATTAGAACGGGAATGATGAATAAGTTAGAGAACAAAGAAGATTCACGTGTTCTGAGATGGTTTGGGCACGTGGTGAGGATAGATGATTGAAGATTAGTGAAGAGGGTGATGAAACCAGAGTGAGGTGAGTGGACGTAGTGGATAAATAACGTAAAGCAGACGGTAGGGAGGAGAAACATGAGTGTGGAGGTAGCGAACGAGCGTGCAATGGATAGGCATGAGTAGAGAATGGATATAAATGAATGATTTTTAGACGACGCTGCCCTAATGTGCTTATCCGTCATTGACATCTCGTTGACAAACAGGATGGTCGTGGGTGGCGGGGGGAGGGGTCACTATGATACAGCCGGGGTAAACCAGTCTCACCGTCGAGCCCTGCTGCTGACACTGACCTTGGACCGCACTTATGACCCAGAGTGTGTTGCGAGATCTTCCGGCCGACCCCTTCACCGCAAAAAGGCTAAGTTGTTTGAGTGTGAGTGTATGAGAGGAGTATGAGGTGCGCCTCGCTGTCGGCCACCTCTTTCCTGAAGGACTTCGGCCTATGGTCTGTATCTGCATCAAAGTAGTCATTTTGTGTTCTCATTATGTAACTGTTGTGTGGCTGCACGATCTGAGAGGAGGGCCTCGATGCAATAGCACGCGCCCTTGCAGGTGGAGTGGCGGCGACCCCTGGAGGATGCGTGCGATCGCAGCCTGCGTGAGGTGGTGACGCTGCTACGCGTGCGAGAGGTGGTAGCCTTGGGCGGCTACGCCTTCGACAGGACCACTGCGGCGCTCAAACACCAACACTCTCACATAAAGGTGATGCTTCATTGAAAGGCGTTCCTTGTTTAGGCCTGTGTATTGATTGGTTCAGTACCTAAATGTTTCCCTTTAAGTCATAAGCTTGAACAATATTTCTCAACCTACGGATTTTTTTTAGCCACGGAAGAGAAGTTATGTTTGCTTTGTTACTTTCTCTCGGAACAAGTTTCCTACCATCACCTCCAGCTGTCACAATGTATACTTCTGTATCGACAGTTTTAATTCAATTATTGCTCAAATACTCTAACAATCTATTTCGCAAAGCAATGTCTTCTACAAGCAACCGATCAATGGTTCTCCTCCCTAACCACCTCGCTCGTCAAGTCACCATTTCTCACCCTCCTTACCTCCTTCCCAAACGACTTATTCTCGATCTTTTCATACCTCACGTCTGTCGCTCTTTTTGTTCTCTCGTCATACCGCCCTTCCCTTACCAATTTTTATCTCAATACTTGTATATACATCCGCAGAATACCTCTGCAACCAATCATCGGAAGCTTCCTTTTGTCTACCACCGCCACTCTATTCTTCTCTTCACCACGAGCAAAATTTTCCCGTGCAGTAACCCCTCAGCTCTTTCCTCACATTTTCCTCGCTCACCTGACCGCTAAATCTCTGAACGTCTACCACTTCTCTTTGAAATTACCGAGACCTCGTCCTCTTACTGGCTCACTCTCCTTTTTCAACTCTCCTGATAGCTATTTCCTTTCATTACCTCTCGATTAACACACCTTCCTTCACTTCCTTTGTACTGCCTCCACGCAGTCCTACTTTTCATCCCAGCTTCACTAAAGACCCAGTTCCCTCTCCTCTCATGCACTCGCACACATACCAAACCTTAGGCTTTTAACCCTGAACGGTCCGGCCAGGACCCTGTAGCCCTCACTCTGCGTCAAGGTTGAGGTCCGAGATCTGTGTCAACAGCAGGGCCTGACAGCTTTTCTGACGTACCCCTGCTTCGTCACAATTACCGGGCCCTCCCCCACCCACATCCATCCCATTTCTTAACGAGACGTCAAATGCGGAAAAGCGTATCAGAGCCGAGTCAAAACTCATCCATTCACAAACATTCTCCACGCAAGGCGGTTCGTTGCTCTCCCTCTCTACCTTCACACTAATGTCTCTCCTTCATAACGCCTGCTTCACGCTATCCAACCACCCAAATTATGGTCTTCCTCCAGGCCTACGCACCAGCACCTCCGATTTCATCACCCTTTCCACCAATCTCCAAACATCCATCCTCACCATGTATCCAAATCATCTCAGCTCACATGAATCTACTCGTCCTCTAACTTCCTCATCATCCCCGTTCTAATTTGAGCGACGCCATTATTGATCATATCCCTCAGCGTCACACCGGCCATTCCTCTCAAACAATTCATTTCGAAAACATTCAACTTCTCTGCTCGTTTCCATTCCCGCCCCCACGTCTCTGCACCGTCGAGTTAAGTTAAAACAACTACTTTGGTATGGAGGCAAATACCCAACGTCCTGCATGTCATCACACTCTTCAGTGCATCCAACACTTTCTACATTTCCTTCAGGCGCAATTTCACCTAGGCTTCTACTAGTTCAGTCTTCTCAAAATAAAAGCCCAGGTACTTGAAACACTGAACTTTCTCCAGTAACTCTCATTTAAGAAGACACTAATTCTGCCCGTAGTGACATTCCTCGGACATCTCATTACTTTACTCCTGCCCAACAGATAACACATCTATGCACAAACAGATACACACTTCACAACTTTTGCGCTGAATGACCATAGAGTCAACACGGTCTTACTCAGTCACCCACTGGAGGTGGACGTGGGGGAGTTGGAGTTGCCCAGGGGTGACAGAGTCCAACTGTCACGGGTGAGGTGCGGGCACCACACTGCTCTCCAATCGTGCCAACAAAGACTGGCACGCGTCCCTTCCATCTCTGTTTGCGATGCTGAGATTCACCCGACGGTCAAGCACGTCATGACGTCGTTCTCAGCCGTCGCACGTAGCAGACTTTACTATGATTTCACGTCGGTGCGTTATCTGTGGGAACACCTGCGAGCCAACGTCGTCCTCTTCAGGGGTGCAGGCCTAATATAAGGGCCTACATCTGCCGAAACATTCTTAACATGCTCATGTCGGTGGGTTTCCAGGCTTCGCACTGTTCGTCAGCCATGACTGCTCTACTGCAGGAAGAACTTGGGTTAAGCAACAACAGCAACAACAACCCACGTCAACTCGCAGCTTCCTCCTCTCACACATTCTACCAAACTCCGACACTGACCTACACAACGTCTCCTCCGAATCGGCCACCAGAGCCGATCATCAGCAAACACCAACTAACTCAATGCGGTGCTGAGACCTGCAGTGACGCCTGGCGCAGCAAAACAGGGCCCACTTCCGTGTGAAGAATTTTCCCAGCAATTAAACTCAACCTGCGAAACATTGAATGATCTTATGCCTGAGAAATAAATTGCGTACTATCGAAGACACGCACCAACGTCCTGGTCCTCTTCAAATAATTGATCTCGACAGGCTGAGAGTATTATCTGCGGTTTGAGAAGAGGACATGGTAGACTAACGCACAGACATCTAAAGAAGGCGTTGCCGCCTCCATTTTGCATGGACTGTTTTGTCCCCCATGCTACTTCCCAAGCCTTAGCAGAATGTCCAACTTGGACCGAATGCTGACGCAACCCCTTTTCCAGGAGCCGAGTCACCGCTAGTACGCTCCGCTTAATGCTTCCCCGAGTCCCAGCTCCCTCAGAAGAGATCAGTGTTTAACCACTTCTCACATACCTTCCAGAAATCATTCTCTAGAATGGAATCTTATCTCTGCCTACCGACCGATGGACCCCTCGTTTCCGGAAGATCAACTGCCGATAAAACCCTCCATCTCGGAAGATCACTACGTTTGACCCATTTTGAATGAAATACTTCCTTGACCTCCCTACAATTGTTACGACTTGAGTATGCCATGAGCCGAGACAAACCCGATGATAGACGATGACTTGACGCAGTACTGGTTGCTGGTTTGACCGTTCAGTGCCAAGACATGGACTCCAGTGCGTTCAAAAGCCTCGCCTCTCAAAAATAATCTAATGCTTACTGACTTTCCTCAAATGTAGTGAATTTTGGAACCACTTATCAGATACCTTCGAGAACCCAAATCTCTTAACTTAAATTCAAGTGTTGTGAATTGATCACATTTCATCTTATCTGCCGACAGCTTCGTCGATCCCGAATGTTCACTGTTGCTAACGTATTTCGATTAAAAGACGTATTTGGCTTGCCTACAATTGTAGTGATCTGAATCAAAGCCTAAGACAGGCGATGACTTGTACATGGATTGGTGCATCACTAGTTGTTGGTGTGGCATCCGGTGCCAGAAGAACATTGACTCGAGCGCAGTAGAAAGCCGTGTCCTTCTAATCTAATCAATCGGGATTAGCACTCTCTGGGACCTCTTACCCACCGCACACAACAAACTGATGCCGTGTGATTGGCTGCATTCATTTAATCTATTTTGGCCTTATACAGCGAAACAATGCAAGCAAGCAACTCAGTCTGCACCACGCCCGTTACAAAACAGATTTAGTTGCCTCACCAACCATTCGACTACTGCTACTCCACCCTACTTGAGACACTTATTCGCTTCGCCGTCCAAACCAGGGCCCTTTCCTGCTTTCATCATCTCCATCGCCTCCTGCAATCTTCCTTGTCCGCAACATTTGTTGCTCCCAAAACTGGCCTCTGCGCGCCATCTCTCACAGCAACAATGTCAACTTATCTGATATCCTCAACATTCAACAACTCAAAATACTCAGCGAACAGCTTTCACACATCACCACTCTTCAACAACGGCCGGCCGCTTGCATTTACTCCACCCCCTTTCTCATTCTCTTCGTCATCCCAGAACATCTTTTTAGTCTCCTCAAAGTTCTTGCACAATCGCCTACCTCACATAGCATCAGCGTATTTTGTTTCTCTCCCCACCTCTCGTTCCACCCCTTTTCTCTTCTCTCTATAGATGTCATAGGCCACCACCGACCTCACCTGCAGCCACTCCTCCAAAGCTCTTCTCTTCGCGCCACCGCAATTTTAACTTCATAGTTCCACCACTCGCAACCCTGTCTCCTACGCTTGCGTACACCTCGCACATCTCAACATTGCATCTCAAACCGTCTCCCAATCTTTCTCAACATGCCCCAGGCCTTGCCCTCTCACAATGTCAAATTCCTTCTTCAGCGCCTGCTGCAACTCCTCGGCTTTGCTTGCCACATTCAGTTCACTCACCTTCACTGCCTCTCTTCTTAATCCCACTCTTTTGATCTTTTTCCACCCGTGCTCCGCTTTCAATCTTTCCCCCAGAAGATAATCCAACATTCCTCTACCCGCATGTCCAACCGCCTCTACATCATTTTCCTCTAAATCGACAGAGAATCCGTCTGCACTCTATCCACCACTGCATCATGGACCATCTTTATCCGTGGGTACTTAGTAGTGCCTTGTAGCCGGGGCCTTAGAATCGTGCTACCGTATCCACCGCGTGTCGTAGAAGGCGACTAAAGGGGCGCCCTGTAGCCAGGAGTATAATCGGCTACCGCAATCCCCAGCGTGTCGGAGACGACAAAACGGGGCGGAGCGAAGGGGCTAGGAATCCCGTTCTCTGTAAAAACCTTTCCTCGAAGACAGCAAGACGAGCGGGGG
>SDVV010012445.1:0-15458 GCA_016164225.1 Gammarus roeselii
GTATACATATATCCTTTATCCCAAGTTGGTTTGACCATCCATCATAGCTGTTGGAGTTTTGTTCAGTTGTCTACTATAAGTCAAGGACAGTGTGCCGGGAGGTCACCATGGCTTGGTCCTAGAGAGGTCATCGTACCTCGAACAAAGGTACTAAGCGAGGACACCTTTGGCTGCCATTTAATTTCCCAGTAAGTGCAGAAATGATCAACGCATGCCAGTGAACTTCTTTACTCCAAGTTCCAACGGTGTCATATGAAGTGATATTTTGATCATTTTATTATCATAATGCATGGTTTTTCTGGTATCATTGAGTTCAACAATGAAATTGGTTGCGATGGTATTGTAATTTATAATGCCTTCATTTGTCATATTTCTGAGATATAATTAGCCCCAAAACTCTTAACGATGTGTGTCTTATTAATGAATTTAGTGAACTCTTTTTGCGCAGAAATGTCGTCCCAATAGTGCACTATTCCTCAGTTGTTAATCGAATGATTCCATTTCCATGTTATTCGTTGTTCCACCACCTGCCTCATGTATTCATTTTTATAATTGGAATACGACGGACAACTTAAACACTGGTACACTTAGAGCATTATTTTCACCGGGAAAATTTGAATTTGCAGTATAACTCAATTTTTCAATTGCATAATTATAATCTAACGCGTCCAACGCAGCCTTCCATGATTACAGTAACTCGCATGTACACTCACGTACACAAATCGAAACTTTTTGCATTATGTTCTCGACACCCTTGCATGCAAATTGTAATTTGGTATGAATGAATATCCTTATGGTTGCTGATATGCAACATTAAAAACTTGCATAAGTAAAAGCAATCTTATTTAAGTGATGTTCATATCAAAAAAGCTATAACTTGTTTTCTTGCGTTACTATTTCATGAATGTGATACTACCGTGCCCAATCTCGGGCAGCATAGCTGATACCCTCAACCACCGCGTAGTACCAAAGATGGTACACTTTTGTCTATTTAACCACTTTTACAATAGGCGTGATATTTAATGCATCATAAATGATGAAGTTTTCATTTATATCGTGGTTCTCCATGATGCAAATTATCGTCGTTATTTATTGATGCAATGAATCATTCAATCAAATGCAGAGCCTAAATTGAAAGACAAATTTTCATATATTGAGACATGATTTTCAGTAGTATTACTAAGACCACGTTCATGATTGGATTTGTGGGTGTCTGCATGTATAGCGCACACATTGAATTGGTCTTCATTTGTAAAACCTATCTTTTTATATCCATGATTATCTTCTATTCAAATAACTGAGCCTAAAACTATTCACACGGTCTGTCATTTTTGATGTGTAATGAAACACAGTCAAGATCAAATTTAATATCAAAGTAGGCGTTTATGTATGCTGCAAAAAACATTTGGCTTACGTTATGACCCTATGTGAAAAATTATCCGGGAACAAAAAAAAAATTGGAGTTGACTTATCAAATAGATTTGCTTCGTTTCATTATGATAACAATTTACACATATAATGTTACCTTATCCAGCATCCTAAAAACATTGCGTATCCATTACCTTATATCTTCATTTCCTTCGATTCCTCTATTAAATCTCCGCTCAGTATTTTAAGCCCTGCACCTCATCAATTCCAATACATTTCCTCCTGTCAGTTCAGCGCATGTCTTATTCAGAGCGGGCGGTGCAAAACCTGGCGAGGAATCTTGAATATGATCAGAAGAAGTCGTTGTACCAAACCATGGGGAGATTTGAGCACATTACGAGCATCGAACAACATGTGGTAATAAATAGTGGTAGTATTAGTAGGCCTGGAACGGGCTGAAAAGTCCAATCTAGCAGTATTTCAGAATTGAATTTGTAGTGCAACTATCCCAACCCATCGTTCTATGGGTGCCGGATGCTGAAGGCTCCAATGGAGGTTGTTGTCACTTTGGCGGCACTAGTCCTAACGTCAGTTTTTGTTTTGTTGAGGGTGTGGATTAATCTCCCAGTGTTTGTCGATGCATTGTTTGTTTATACCTGAGCAGCGGGCTTGACAAAGTAACATTTATCTTCAGTGTAAATTCTGCAACACATTAAAACTTTTCTCCATCACATAAATAAATGTAACAGGATCGACAAACTGTGGACTATGTTAAAAAAAAAATATTGCATATGTATGACCAATCTATAGACAATAAACAACTAAATTTTGCACGTATGCATTTTTTTAAACACGCAAATTGGTTCTAATTCTTTTTGATAGACTTAATATGTGCTTCCCACTAAATTTTTTGTGTCAGCTTACAGTGGCAGCCCTCCACTAGCAAATATCAGTGTCCGATGAATCATACTCATACTCGTAAAATTATTGGTGTAGTACTACACTTATAATCAACTGACTAGGTATTGCTATACTTCTCATTTTTTCATATCTAGCCACTGAATCGCCACACAATGTTTATCCCTAACGATCCTTCACAGCAGTGTCAAAAGTATCAGCTCAAGATAAACGGCCCAGTGACAGTATTTATCACGAAAACCGCGGCTCCGAAAAGCGATAAATAGCACCGACAACGTTCAGGCCCAGCTGGAGAAGATATGTTTTGGAAGCCAGTCAGAGTACGAACTGAAACTCTGAAATGAAATGAAAAAAAAAACTACTGTGGTTTCGAAAAATAAATAGATGGAACTTAAGATGACAAAAAACTATTTGCACCAATAAAATCTTGGATAATCAGTCACTGCATTGTGTTACATTAATTAGGCACTTCAAGCTGTTTAACAAATTGAACGAATTTTTATTGTGAAAATGAGTTCATGACATCATGTTAGCGCAACTATTACAGTAATAATGATATGCTATCCCCATAACTCTGTGTGTAGGAATACAGATTCAGCAGCAAAGGTAAGAAACTTCGCAATTTAGTATTATTCCGTGCGAGTAATTACCTTTACGTTCCACTTTTATACATGAGATTCTTGTCTAAGCTCCAGTGGCTAAATAATTTTAGTTGAAAAAATACATAAATAAATATGTCTACGATGCAATGTTTAACACAAATGGAGTAATTAAAAAAAAACAATCATCTAATATACTTTTTTCCATATCTGCAGAAATTTATACATATCTATATGGAAAACCGACATGTCAAACTGTTCTACTTTGCCTTTTCACGATTTTGGAAGCAAGTATTCAATGTTGGATGTGAAGGTACGTGAAAACATTTATGAATAATTATCATTGGGATATAAATGATAAGACGATACCAAAATGGATCAGTAGTTTCAAATACCTTATAATGAGGTGAAGTTGTTCGAATTCGATATTAAAATTTCGTGGGTTTCGCCCGACACATATCTGATCTAAACCATTAAACCATACCAGAATTGTGTTGCTCCGCATTGTAATTTTATATTATTTTCTTAAAATAAAACAAAAGCTAACGTGCTCATATACCAAATTTACATACAGCGTAGTTTTAATATATATATATATACATATATATATACCATTCCAAAATTTGAAATCGGAACCAGAAACAATACACCTACTGCTGCAGCATTTCTTTAACGTAGTGATATATATGACTGATAATCGTATTCAACCAGCTATTTATATTAGAAGTTTGTCTGTATTCATAAAAAATGATTACTTCCAATGTTGCCCAGATCTCTCAAAGTGTTTGGAAGGATATGGTAGCGCACTTCATTAACCTACAATTCAAGAATAGTGTAAATGCTGAAAACTATTTGATAGCGCACTTCAAAAACCTACAATTCCATTAAAGTTAAAATGGTGATAGGATTTGGTAGCGCACTTTATAGATCTGTAATATTATTCTCATATAGTGTAAATGATGGAAGGATTTGATAGCGCAATTCATAGACCTACAATTTCAGTATAGTGTAAAAAATTAAAGGATTTGGTAGCGCACTTCACAGACCTACAATTCCAAGTAGTATAATTCATAAAAAGATTTGGTATCGTAATTCATAGGCCTATAATTTCAGTACATTATAAAATTTGAGCGTACGAGAACAAAATACGCGTGAATAAGAGATGTCGAATATAGTCGTGTGCAGTGTGCGTTCAAGCAGGAAAAATAACATTCATTTTTAAATTCATCATTTGGTTGATAAATTGCGTTAGAACATTGTGACACCCGCAATGTTCTAACGTTTGCTGTCCAACCTTTTCATAACTGATCGTAGTATAAGATCATAACTAATGCACGTGGTCAGGTTGAATAACTGTAAAATACTGTAAAAGATCTCCCATGCGCACCGAAAAAAATGCAAAGATAAATATGAAAGCATTGAACGTATTCAAAAATTGTACAGTTACCCATTTTCCAAATTGCATAGTTACCATGGACTGTAAGTGATGGAGCAAGAACAAAAAATAGGCTTGCTTTGTTCTGCAGGTGTTCGGCCACAGCAATTGTGATGAAAAATTTAACGGTGGACTCCCTCAGCGACCATCTTTCAGGAGGACGTTGACCGAGGTACAAAAAATTGAAGTAATACTATTGAGCATTTTTTTAGATAGATCCAATAAATATTTTAGTATGAGATTCCTACTATCGAAAGATATCGAAAAAAAAATTACTTTTCTAATTCGAAGAACAACAAGAAGAAAACGTAAACCCGGACTAAACTTCATACATCACGTTAGTTTACATTACGAACCAGCTTCTTCTGTATTTAAAGGATGGTTTGATCAGGAATGACCCGCTTCGCTGCTCAACGGAAGGTTCGATCAGGAATATCATTGATAAAATCAACTGCTTAAACTATTCCTTTACTGTAGCAGGAATTTGTTCCGTCCCCTACTCGGACAGAGTTTATGCTCTTACTGATAAACTTATCGTTGACGCTTATTAGGAATTTAAATTTATTCGTTATGAAAGGAAAGCCGAGTATATCACTCATTCTCATAAATACAATAATGGACTATGGCCCCAATTCTTTACATGATGGTGGCAGGACAATCTTTTGCTATTATTCATTCACACACCCTCACACATATATATCTTAGATCAATGGCACATGGGCCTATCCACTGTGTGGTATATTTTGCAATGCATTCCACAGATGATTTTTCTCTTTTGTTTTTTTTATAGTCATCTTCCCAAAATGATATTGAAGGTTTGTTACGGATGTTTTACATTTCAGTGTGACAATCGTTTCAAATTGAACTTGTAACCCTTTAATTTATAATTAAATTTCGCTGTTAACCATCGATTATAGTTCCATCACTGAGTATCATGTTTATGCTGCAAACAACGTCCCTTATAATTTTGCCAATACAAAACTACCATAAAATTAAACGTATTCTCTGGAACAGTTTTAACAATTGTATTGTTATTTCTTTGAATGATCTGTATCAAAATTGAAGCCGAAAAGAAATTTCCAACATAATTCTTAGACAATAGATCAGTTCTGATCACAAAAAAAATACGGAAAGACGAGGAGAGTACTAGAGCGTTTGAAAACACTCGAGAATTTCAAAATACTCGAGCCTTTGAAAATACTCAAGCATTTAAAAATAATTGTTCAGTTGGAAATAATTGAACATTTGCAAATTTTCGAGCATTAGAATATACTCGAGCATTTGAAAATACTCAATAATTTAAAATTACCCGAGCATCAGAAAATATGCGAGAATTTCCATCATCCCCGGGAGCGCGTCCTTTGGAATCACTTTGTTTACATGAGGCCCTGTGTAAATGACCCTTTCTCTTGGACTGTACTGCGGTGAATCAGACGCAATGTCATCATACAACAATTTTCTATGAGAAAAATATCTGTTAATCATGGTATTCATTTCATCAAATAGCTGATTAAGACAGGTAAACAATCATATATATGAACATTCCACAGTATTTGTATTCATTGTCATATTACTAGGTCCATTTTCTCATAATTACGTGTTTTATGTTGTAATTGAAATGAGAATAACAGCCTTCATCAACATATTACAATACCCTAAACACAAACATCATCCAACCATGTAATTGATTGCACCAAAGAGAGATCATAAAATGTTAATAACTGCACTCAACTGTCAGTTATCATTGCATAATAGAGGAGGAGCAAATTTTGACAGCCCTGTCCTTCGCAGAATTGTCGGTGACGTTGTTTATCAGTAATGGATGTTAGTCAATAAGGCTATTTTTTCACGTCACTTGGGTTTTCATCACATTCATTGGTAGGCATAACTGCATTACGTTCAAGATGGTGGGTATCAATCAGTAATTTTTCTTGAACGAGCCTTTATATTTTTCAATAAAACTCTACCCTCTACTTGAGCATAATTCACTCCAGGTATTTTCATATAATTCGAATATATCTCATTATTTTGTCAGCCTGACAGAGCGAATTTATTCTCTTTTTCCGAGTGTACATACATACATATATATTTGTATGTTTATACATACATACATACATATATATCTGATGAACTTCTTGTTAGCAAGTGTATGGCAAACACTTGGCTTTTATACGTCGATTGTAGGAATACAAATTGTGCTGTTCAGACACCGTGTTCACGGTTACTTAAACACCGTGAACAGAAAATGCAGTTATCTTCATGTCAGAGCTAGCTAAGACTATTATGCAAAGCTATAAACTATCCACTAACAGAAGAAAAACCTGATACTTAGCCCTGAAAGCTATTTCAGTTTGGAAGAGTGGCAAATAAATTAGTTGCCTGATCAAAAATGTGTCCGGAAAGATGATGACGACCAGAGGTGTTAAATGCAACTTCCAACTTGCAGTTTCAAGGGAGTTTTGAGAATGGAAATGAGTGCACACATGGAATTTTAACTGGAGGCATGGCTATAATAAAGGTGACAGATATAAATGTTGGCAGTCGCTTTAAGTATTTCAATCATCATTACTTTAGCAAGCGATGACGAGAGCAAAGAAGTAGAACAAGATTGGGGAAAAATTGACAACAGGTAAAGAATTCAGCTCCATTTATGATTCTAAAACTGCCCAAGTTGACACCACATCATAGCCTCTTCTGACCGAGATGACACACCACCAACTGTACGTTTGCACAAATAAATTCGATATCGAATAAAGCTGATCTATTTCATATTCGTTTCCAAAATCTGTAACTAATTGGAAATTAAACGTAAGCCTGCGGTTACACGCACTGCATATTAATGGTCCACTTTAATTTGAATCACAAAATAATTTACAAAAACTGGCACTCAACGTTTAGTTTCGAAATAAATAAAATAAAAATATTGTTAGAGTTCTCGATCAATTGAGTCAACTTGAATCCAACAGAGTGACGTCCCTCAGACACCAGTACAGTTACGTCCCTCACTGTGAGCAGCTTGATCTCCCGCAGACAACATCAGCGTGATGATTCGCAGACCCCAGTTGCCTGACAAGCTACTGACACCAGCGGTTTGGCGTCCCTCAATTGCCAACAGCGGGGCTTCTTTTATCCGCTGCAAACAACAGTGCAGAACCTAAACGCTGCAAACACCAGTGTGCAGTCCCACAGATCCTTCTGACACCAGCAGCATAACGCCAGTCAGACATTAGCAATCGTGACGTTCCGCTGATCCTATCAAACTGACGTATCGCAGTCTCTTGAACAGTGACATACCTCAAATGCCAGAAGCGCGAAGTCCTTCGAATGTCAAATGCGAAACTTGCTCTGATTGACCACCGAAACAAAAAGCGTGAAGTCCTTCAGACCCCCGCCAGTTGGGAAATTCTACCGACATGAGTTGTTGAAGGTCCCTCTGACGTGAGTTGCTTGAAGTCACTCTAGCCTCAAATGCTTGAGGTCACTCTAACGTCAGGTGCTTGAGGTCCCTCTAACGTCGGTTGCTTGAGGTCCCTGTAACGTCAGTTGCTTGTGGTCAAGTGGACATCAATAAATTGAGGTCCCTCTAACGCCAGTTGATTGAGGTCCCTCTAACGCCAGTTGCTTGAGGTCCCCTAACGCCAGTTGCTTGAGGTCCCTCTAACGTCAGTTGCTTGAAGTCCCTGTAACGCCAGTTGCTTAAGGTCACTCTAACGTCAACTGCTTGAGGTCACTCTAACGTCAGTTGCTTGAGGTCCCTTTAACGTCGGTTGCTTGAGGTCCCTGTAACGACAGTTGCTTGTGGTACAGCGGGCATTAGTAAATTGAGGTCCCTCAACGTCAATTGCTCGAGAACCCTCAAACGTCCGTTGCTTGATGTGCCTCTAACGTCCGTTGCTTGATGTCCCTCTAACGTATGTTGAATGTGGTCCCAATTGCACCAATAATGCTTGAGGTGCAGCTGACATCAGTATTTGAGGTCTCTCTGACGTCTGAGGCTTCACTGCATTCGGATGCGTAAGTAATACATCGGATATCTTCAAAAACGTATGCCATGAGAGATAATGTTATGTGTAATGTTAGTAAACTTTTGCTGCGACTGTGCATAATTAGGGGAATTTACATATCGAAATAATTCCGTGTACATGCCAAAAAAATGAAATTCCCTTTCTCAACACTACGATATTATTGGCTAGCGCATGCATGGATCGGAGAAATTATAACTTTTGCAATGACGAAAATTTAGTATATGTCAGTGTGCGACAAAAATGAACATCGTTCGAAACAATATTAAATATTTTGGCTCTAGTGTCTTGAATTGAACTTTTCAAATTAAAATGAGATTGTCCATCTTCTTAATACTTGGCTCTCCATGCAACTTCCTACGCCTAACAGATAGCCCACTTTCAGCTGAGGAACCAACGGCGCGATTATTTCGCTCCGGCGACAAATTTATTGTATAAGTGAAGGGTGCTGTGGAAAACAGGAGTAAGGTGCAGCTGTAGTATATTGGTTATTTGCATTCAGTGCAGGGCAGAAAATATATGAATTATCATTTGTGCAGTCGGTCCGACATTCTTCGAAACAACTTTGACAGAGAGGAGGAAAAAAAACGAACCAACAAATTTATATCCCTGTGCCACCCCCTGCAATGGGAACTGATATTCCTAGGATTTATGTATAGAAGACTGGTTCTTGTTGGATTTAAATTATGAGTTGAAAAATAACAAGTCTGAGGAAATGTTTGAATTTTTAATTACCGGTAATACCTAAACATATTGTCTGACAAGATAAGCAATTTATTACCCCGTTCAGTGGATAAACTTATATATTGCGACCAAGACATTGCAGAAGTATATTAACACTTGATTTGAGGCATTTTACATTCTTGTCAAGAAAATATTATTTTCTAAAGAACTTTCCTGCCACGATCAAACAAAAGAATCATTTCGCCATGGCTGCTATTAATCAAGCAGTCCAACTTTCCTCTACCATCGGCTCTCATTGACCATTGCTGGAGCTAGGGAGTCAAGTTTCCCCATCAATCAGAAGGTAGCGAATTCCAACGACAACTCTGGCGGGCGTGAGAGGAAACTGTGACGGCTTTCATGCAAGCCGGGGAAATGAAACCATACGTCAAGAGAAATGGCAGGAAGTTACTTGTATTGGTACGGCTTCAATATTACTTCTTGACTGAGGATAGAAAACGAATGTATGAAGTCACGGAACCTCTTATATTAGAAACAGTCCGATGACTTTGTGAAATTCATTCAGAAGAAAACGGTGACCAGATATGACTGCAAAAAAATATGAAATCATAGCTATACAAAAGCCAAGTAATTCGAACTTGTCACCTCAATGCTGTAATAATTACTAAAGATTAATTCATAATTATCAAGGTATCCACTGGATTGGTATTATTTTGCGAAAGTTCAACCCAGATAATGTTAAGGCGGATACTGAACACAAGTTATCGGTGCATTTTTCTCAGTTATGATAATGGACTATAGCAAAACATATATATGAAAATTCATGCAACCGATAATTATTCGACTTCAAAGATCAGAAGCCTCTTATAAAAAGTTTTGAGAATGCCAGGATGAGCAGGTACTAAAACTAATCTTTAAATAGACACCAAACAGCCAAAATGACGAGTCAGAAAGTCTTGAATAATACCACTGGCAACGGATCACTGCTCCCATAGGAAAACTCTTCATTCCCACTTCCAAGCGATGTTCAGAAATATACCGTTCGTAATTGCCTATAAAGAATCGCGACGAAAGTCTGGTGATCCATTGGGTGGAGAACGGTGACAGGATCTGCTTTCTCCCGGCGGTGACAGAATCTGCTTCTTCACCCAGCTCCAGGCACTAAGCGAGCATATGCCTTAACATGGATGAGCCTGGCTGGTTAATCGGGCGGAAAGGTTGGATGGACACGGTTCTACTCAAAACAATTGAGATAGTTGTGATTGTTTCATCCTGACCTAAGCAAATCAATTCAGAGGGACGGGCTTGCTTATGAGTTGCACAGAATCTTCTTCATAGTTGAAACAAGTATGCATAATAGAAATTCACTAATGAACGACAACTGATTTTATGTGGTAGCCCTCCTAATTCCAAAGCCGGATGTGAAACCAAACGAACGATGGCATAAAGAAGCTTATTGTTGGAAAATTTCAACCTCAATTTTCGAACTTTATATGAAATTTAAAATGCCTCCAAGTCCTCAAAATACAATGAGAGTGGTCTGAGCTGGGTCTTTTATAATTTCCGCAGTCATGTTCCTGATTAGATCATATAACTTGTTGTTTTCTTTTCCATCGTCATTTTCTTATTTTCCATCCTCCATCTCGTCCGTCGCCGTCCACAGTATCCAGCAGCCACAAGGCACACTACTTCCATCCTCAATCTAAGCCGTTACCTTCCACAGAAACCAGCGGCCATAAGGTTCCCTACTTCCTGCCTCTCTGCACTCATTCGCCACACTTTATTGCTGTCCTGGGACGCGCTGTGATAAATTCTGACGCTGTGTCGTTCATCTAACGCTGATATTTGTTAGACTGGCATGAGCTGTGGGCGGTGGAAGTGTTTGACGATGAATACTGACAAAGGAACGTTGCGGCGGGCGTAGGGACAGTTGCAACTAATTTACCTCAAGTTTATTTGGAAAAATGTGTAATTATATCAACAAATAATATTAGGAGACGACTAAAGAGCTTCCTAACTCGGAAAGACATTAACAATCGTTTTAGTAACGTTTCGCAGTCGCGAATGCCGAGTGAAGCAACTAATTTCAAAAATATGATTCAGCGATTTCCATTCACCAAACATCAATTGAACCGGAAATACATAAGAAGTGAGCTGTAACAAAGAGTGTAGTTCCTCCGATTTTGTATTGCCAGCAAGCATGTTCGAGGTAGCATAAATAAATTTGAAAACACAATCGCCGGAACAAAGCTAATTGGAACCCCATTTTCTCACGATTCACGGAAAATTAATAAAAAAATATTGTTGGGGTGACCGCGAAGAACATAGTGCAAGCGCTAGAAGCCTCTGGGAAGAATGTGACGTCGTTCGCCAGCAATCTAGTCTTCAGCACGTTAGAAGGATGTCGCGCGCATTTTATGCACTTTTGATTAGCAATAAGGGAATTTTGTCGTTATCGTGCATGGAGAGGAGTAGGTTGCTCCCCGCGCTATCGTTTGTGCCTAGTGCCGGGCGCTGGTTCTCCATCTTCGCGTTATTTTCCTGAAGTGTGTATGTATATATGTATAGACATACAGTAGTTTCCCTCTAGTTAGGAGGGTGGCTAAGTTGGGTGGACGCAGAGGGGGGAAGCGGCCAATGAACCCGTCACAAGACTGCCGTGTTCATGCCGATGCTCTAAACCGCGACATGCAGCTCCAGAGGCTGACAATGCAGTCGGACACACTAACCACTCGGCCACGGCGGCCGAGGTTCTAAACAAATTACACACACGCGGGCGCATCGCCAAATTTAGCCTGTTCTATACAGTTCAGGAATCTGCTCCTTCGGTTGAAAAATGCTACATTAATTAACGAACCTTTGTCAGGCTAAAATGGCATTTGAGTTTTTGTTTCATTAAGGTTAAGAAAAGACTACGATCCTGTCCAACGAGAAGAATAGCATGACTCGTAAAAATATTTAGTCTACGGGGTTTGCTGCCACTATTTAACTATCTCCGACACCTCTTTCAGATGATATGGGCAATTGCTGTCCAATTTTGCAATAGTTTGGTCAATATAATTAAATTGTAATGGCTTGTAGGCTGGAACGGCTCTAGGCTAACACACAATTAAACATTACGTGACTGTCTCGTCATATGAGTAAATTCCTATCGTATTACAAAGGCAGAGTAGACATGTTAAATTTATGTTCCACAAATAAGGCGATGTGTACACGTTATTATTTTGTGAAGAAAAATGTATGAATGTATTTTTTTTACTACATTTACTCCGAAAACAGGTTTGGACATTTCCCTTTGAACTGGTTACACACAACGTATGCACGAACATCTGTGGAATTACAGCTTTACAATTGATGGGCTGAGAAGTAAAGTTGTTGTACAACATCGACTGTTCTATGTTATCTCTCCGAGGACTCGAATGATGTTAGGCTACTCTGCTTCTCAGCCGCTCAATTCGACTTTCCCACGAAGGAGCAGACATTCATGCGTTAAAACAACCAGAGCAGTAGGCGAGAACAACAAACGGTAGACTGAAAAAGGCTACCATCATCAGAATAACCGGTTGGCGTAAGCTTGTGCACGCCCAAAAGTACGCTTCCTCCATTTCGTCAGTGGCGTCAGTATATTGGATACTGTGCAGAATATTGGGTGCATAACGCTCAAAACCTTGTTTCACGAGCACCGATCTGCCAGGGCAGCACGGCCACGTGTCGAGCTCTATAAATTTCATTCTGACAAAATCAAATTTGAATAGTGTAGCAATTTCAATTTCTCCTTTATAAATTTGCTAGTACTTTGTCAACACAAGTGTGATGCAACACGGACAAAATATCCCCGCGCACAAATTCTCATTGGGTTAACGGTTAGTAAATCTAATACAAATATTTTTCCCGCACACAAAAAATTTCATACACTGACATTAAAGCACCAAATACTTATTACATGCGCTAACTGATCAAACTCTAAGCAGGTGCACGGTAGTTATCAATACATTGGGCGTCTAGAAAAAAACTGCATTTATAAATATATTACTTTAAATATGTCCGGATGAAAAAAACAATTGTGGCTTTCTATTCTTTTGTAACATTTATGCTCAATGTCTGATCGTAAATTGTGAGTCATCAGGATATGGTGGGAAATTCCCGTCCGGCCTAGTTACTGTGATGCACTAGTTGTGACATCTTCCGAAAGAGTCGTGAAATTATATAAACGAAGTTGACCGTTGTGGTGTACTATATTAGGTTGCTTAATCTGATTTCATGGTCTGAGATAATCATTGTACGGTTTCTAGGTTTGTCGAGAAACTTGGTGTGACCAATTAATTTCTTATCAAAAATTCTATTTGGTTTCAAAATGAACACAGATATTTATTCATTTATTGCATTTATATGTATGGTACATAAATGCTTTATCAATACTCTTTGCAATGGGAATAATCTTTTTGTCACTTAACTGCACTTCAAAAAAATTCAGCGTTTGAGCAGAAGTGGAACCTGTGGATTAATCGAAAATTGTGATCAGTTGGTTTACTTTACTCTCATGACCAACCAACATAGGCTGACACCCAGCTAATGAGCAGTGGTCAACAATTGAAATGGAAAGGTAACGTGTTCACGAAAATTACCCAAAAACACACTTGAACGAACCTATGCATCACAGATTCCTTCTCCCGTTGTCAGGGCACATCGAAAGTGATTAATCTGTTAAGGGTTTTTCGCTACTGAAACCGTCCAGCCTCTTGCAATTGGCTGTGGCTCCGTTGGTTCAAGATCGACCGGTGACATTTAACCGTGAACTTATGCTCAAACACGCGCACCATCGATACATAATGAAACCAGTGTAAAGTTTTATTCAACGAGTGTTTTGTATTTATCCTTCTAACAGAGATCACTGAGCTTGAAATAGCGGAAAAGTCACTTAAATCACTAACGCCATTTGCCGTTCATTATTGTTGGTCCACTAAGAATGGAAGTGGCCGAAAAAAGGATAAGTATTTTATCAAGATAGGACGATGGAGACTGAAAGGTTGTGAAAAATAATTACGTCCAGATTGAAAGTGAGAATCAAAAATCCCGTTATGGAATTTAATTGTCTGTGAAAATAAATCGAGCAGTAAAGCAGTCGTTTTCTGATACAAAACAACGGTTGCGCATTGATTACGCATGCATGCATCAATAATTCCAATGTAATGAAGTTTGAATCCGAAGTGTTTATTTATCTGTTGGTACCCTTAAATGCAGTAATCGAACCCCTACACGCATTTTCAATGATTCGGCAGTTGTTTTAAGTAGCACTTTAGAGTACTACTATAAAGTGCTACTTGACGAAAAATATACTCATAAGCGATCAGATGATACGCCAGTTTGGACACTTGCATTTGTTGCACGATTTTTGCATCTGATTACATATCATTATCACTTTGAAATGTGGCATGATGCTAGCATTATTAATTGCAATATTGATGACTTAAAGAAATATCTAATAAATTTACTTTTCATATGAGACGAATTAATTTGACGTGAAAAAATATATATTCATCAATCTATTTCCCAATCATCAAACGAACCACCATCTTCGTTTATGCATGATCGAAGTAACAAAAGCTGTTAACCTTGATCCTACTCTGAGCGCTCGATTTAGCCTAAATCAAAAATAAATTAGAGATACATCCGCTCAGTCAATTACATGTAGAAATCTCCTCCTTCTGGACCGCTCAAATGGAGACGAACGATAGCAATGAATCTTTACGGGCAATTAGCCGCGGACAGGATGGGCTGGCCTCATGGTAATTGAAGGCCGGGCTTCCACATCCTGCTGTTGTGCTGCCCATCTGCTTTGCTCAGCCGCGCTCATGTCATGCTATCCGCTACTACAATTTAGGGCCTGGCTAGTACGTCCTGCTTTCCTGCGACGGCAATTGATGATTGCTTCATTGCGACGACACATGAGGGATTTGCTTCCAAGTCCTGCTTCCCGGCGAAGATAATTGATAGCCGGGTTTTCTCATCCTACATCACAGTGACGACAATTGATGTCCGGGCTCCCTCATCCTACATCACGGTGCCAAAAATTGAGGCTGTAGTTCCCACTCCTTCTTCACTAAGACAACACGTAGCAAACTCTGATTTACATGTTCAGTCAGTTTTAGGTTGAAAGACCAAAGTCATGTCAGAAAAAGTTGTTTTATTTTATGCACTTTTGATTAGCAATAAGGGAATTTTGTCGTTATCGTGCATGGAGAGGAGTAGGTTGCTCCCCGCGCTATCGTTTGTGCCTAGTGCCGGGCGCTGGTTCTCCATCTTCGCGTTATTTTCCTGAAGTGTGTATGTATATATGTATAGACATACAGTAGTTTCCCTCTAGTTAGGAGGGTGGCTAAGTTGGGTGGACGCAGAGGGGGGAAGCGGCCAATGAACCCGTCACAAGACTGC
>SDVV010012446.1:0-10075 GCA_016164225.1 Gammarus roeselii
TATATATATATATATATAGTTCATGGCACCTCTTCAGTTTGTCTCTATTTCTCTGAATGGCAATTTGCAGGAAGAAAGTTATTTCTAGTGCAGCGACTGTTAGCCTGGGTTGGTTGCATTACTTGCATCATAGGTAAAACCAAGACGTATGAATATAACGGGTGTGCGAGAAGTTACTCTTCTACTAAATTTCATGTTAAGTGTTGTGTGGAATATTTTGGTCAACATCGGACGGCGTCTAGCTGCTTCTTGAAATATTGCGATGTGCTGGCCGGAGTACCACTGACGACTATAATCAAATTTGACGTTCGAATTAGAACAGTGATGTTGAAAAAGTAGCCAGACAGTAAATGCACCTGTTCTGAGATGGTCCGGACATATGGTTAGGATAGATGAAGCGAAGGAGTGTAGGCGTATGCCTAGAGGAAAACCAAAATTTGGGTGTATATGTGGCATGAAGTAGGTTTTTTGATGGACATCGGTGAGGAGGTATCGAGAGTGCGTGCAATGGAGTATGATTGTCCATGAATGAAGAGTGCTGACGCAGCCCTGATGCAATTTCTCGCCCTTGGTATCTCGTTGAGAAACGAGATGGGGGAGGACCCAGCCAACATGACGCAGCAGTTGTAAATCAGTGAAAGTTGCCAGGCCCTACTTGTGACACTATTCTCTGACCACACTCATTACCCGAGGTACCCCCTCACACTGAGCCCTTGTGAGGCGGGCGCACCTCACAAGGGCTCAGTGTGAGGTGCGCCCGCCCCCCCCTCCCCTTTCTGGGGAATTCGGTCTGCCATCTGTATCTGTACATTTAAATTTGGTAGAAATAAGATTCCCTTTATTGTTCATTTGGCAAGCAACTTTGTTGAGGTATTGATATAGAAATATGGTTTAAACAAATTTCTACCTGTCAAACTGAGTTTATTTATTTTATTGTAAGACTCAGATTAATAAATTTACCTTTGCTATTATAAAGTTTAAATGTGAAAGCAGCTCTGTAACACTCAGCTCTTTACTCGCTGTTGTTTATTAACCTACTTATGTTATTGTCCCGAGGGTGTTGTGTATGGCTTTGGTTAATGTGGAGCTATTAGCTCCTTATGTTAGCTTTAGTTTGGTAGTGATGATACAAGTACTTGTTTCGGCCTTTATTACTTTTTAACAAAGTTAAATGTATAGTGACGGGATTACTGTGATAAGGCGTTGTGTTTAGCTTGAGATAATTCTTCGTTACTATAAGTTTCACATAAATCATTGTTGATCTCTTTTTTTGCGTATTTTATTCATAAACTCAGTAAGAACTTGCTTAAAATTTGATAGTTACTTATGGATAGATTTTACTGGGGTTTCTTAAGCTACTCGAAAGAAAATTCGCTCATGATGAATGTATAACAAACGAACTACTCTATTTGAACAAGTACAATTGAAGTTCATGTGAATTTTGTTACTGTATTAAATCTGATAACGCTTCGACGTGGATTCTTTTCATGTCTAGCAGAAACTTTTTTTATTTAATCATTACGGTTTTTTTTTTGCCTTCGTGCTTTGACCTCCGCGACCAACTAGTCGACTCAGACGTAAGGAGTGCATGTTGATCATGCTTCTGGGGACAAAGCCATGTCTTGAATATGTTGTTACAGTCTGTTGATCTGTTTACCAATCTCATGATAATGCCTTCACTGTTTGTTTGGCAACTAACGGAAAATAGCAATCGTAAGTGACCGATGATCTTCATTTGTTATGAAACTATCAATACAAGCGAAGCATCGAGTGACTGAATTGAACAAGCGCTTTTGTAGACGGCCTAACTTACAAACAAGACTTGAGTGCGGTGCTCTTCAAGAAGGATTTGCCGCTAACCTGGCGGAGGCTCTGACCTTGCAGCTGGACAGCTTATTTTAGCCTCTCTCGCGGTACTCGCCAGTCTGCTTGGTTGCATTCAAATGATCGTTATTCCAAAGCTCTTGTTGCAATGTAGGTTTGGTCGGTTGTGCGTTGCCCTCATGTTGATCCTGTCCGAACCACCAGCGTTTGAGCAATTAGTAACAGTATAATCTCTGTACGTTACGTTGCTTGTCATTTTATTTGTGTTTATATTGTGATCCATTAATATGTGTGACAGATTCTCTATTTTAAGATAGACTGAACCGAAAAATTACGGCTGTATGTGAACATAGACATCTGTGGTAATGACTTTTTCTCACTGCTCTCAATCATTCACGTGATTGTATTCTGGAAGTGTTGCCTTACATGTTAAGGCGCTACAAGAAGTACTGTTCACTCTCAATCTTATAGGTAGCAATATAGCTACTTGCTATACTGTAAAGCTTCATAGTATTTTTCATAATTTTTTATGTTAGTTTCAATTTTACACGTTTGTATCAGAATTATAAAAGTTATCGGTTGTTGATTGGTCGGCAGACTTATGATTGATGTTGTAATTTCAGTGTGTGATTTGAGTATTCGGTTCTTCCCCGATTCATGTCAAAACCTTCACAAGCACGACTTCATTTGAAACAATTGTCTTTGCTTGTTGCTTCGTTTGTGTGCGCCAGTAATGTGCAATGGAAGTGAACTGATTTGTTCACCAAACAACATCAACGGATCCTCTTGGTTGCCAGAATAAAATAGTCGTAGGTGCTAAGTGAAATTCATTTATTTTAATATTCAAGAGCATCTGCCTTACTCAGTTTAATAGTACAACAATATTGTAAATAAACCATTTCGCTGTCCATTCCATTTCGCTAGAATACTGTTCTATCTATATTAACCGCCCATGGAGAGCCTACTAGAGTCACGCGGGTTCCCTCCGGCAAGGGACCCTGGAGACGGTGGCGGCGTTAGGGGCCCGGCCGTATCGAATGTCCAACCCACATTGTTCCATACCCTCCCCGGCGGTGGGGATGGCGTCGTCTCTGCGGTGTTGACGTGGACACAGGCCCACCGAGATTTTCAGGACACCAGAGCCATATTATCATATTCACAGTAAATTTTGCCGTGGAAGTGAACGACCCTCTCTTTCAAATATCGAGTTCAACTTTGGTCCTAACACTAATTCTCGTCTCTCATGAGGTCATCCCTGCTCGCCTTTTGGTGGCGCGATGCAGCATGGCTGAAGGACATGAACACACAGTAACAGAATTATACCTCACGGATGGCAATGTGTTGTAAACCTGCCACCCAACTCACTAAGTTAACATATATCATCAATAACACTTAGCTGGTCACTCCCCTCTTCGGGCGCTGCGCTGGCCGCGGTTTCCATCGCCGCAGGTGGAAATCGAGGCAAACAACAGGAACCGCTTATAGCTATAGATCCTCCCTTTGGCACTTGCTTCGTAAAGTGTTCTGGTTTAATGGGCTCTATTTTATGAAAACTATAGTGAGCATAGCTAGTCTATATCGATAGTGAGACCCAATACTTGCTTATTTGACGGGTGTACCCTTCGGATTCGTCCGATTGGCAGTAAGTTAACGGTTGTCATGGTCTATCCTTAATATAAACCCCTATATACTAACGCTGCTGCAACCTACTCTATCGTAAGGAAGCACTCACTATCGTACATAGAGTACTTAAGTGTAGTTTTTATTGCACCCGCGTCTGTTTTTACTGCACTAAGCGTATAATCTTAATCTCGCTCTCAGGTGTGTTGCAATGTTGGCAGGGCTAAAAAACATGCCGTTACATTTCACAGAAAACTGAACTACTTATGCACTCGTCTTTGATGATTCAGATTAGACTCATTGGTTTGGTGAAAAGGCAAAAACATCCTATAAAATTGAATCCAGTAGTCTTTTTATTTTAGAAAATCGAATGGATCGAATTTGAGCTTGCGTTTAGAAGGCCTTGTTGGTTTATGTAACTTTATTGCCATACGGGGTATAACTAGGCTAAATTTATTGAAAGTGTGATTGAAAAAATCGGTTATTCAAGTCATTTCACTTGTTGCTGAAGCACATGTCCCTCTCTTTCCTGCGTGTTGGTGCATGCTTGTATTGATCGGAAGAAAATGCTTTGCCATTAGATTTTTCAGCGCGTTCCAATGCACTAAAAAATTAGATGTATGATAAATCCTATGCTACCGCTCTTCAAATAGTCTTGATATTCCACTTATTGCCATTACTGTTCTTGTGGCGACGGACATTTCGCCTTCATAATTTTTCACCACCAACAAATAATCTAAGGAGTGAACCTTAAAAAAATGTTTGTATTAGTAACTCCAGGTATTTAAAATACCTCTTCGGCAAGCCAATCTCTCACACATTCGGTGGCACGACTAATGCACTTTAAGTAAGGCCATGTTATGTAAAACAATATAGATATATATATTGTGAATACTAGTCAACTGTTGCAGGCACTTGAATGCTGTGTTGGGCACGATATTGTATCTAAATTCATTACCAGATACACCGTTCTGTTTTCAGGAAATGTAAGTGAACCAAGCATCTTGATGCAGTATTTTGCCTAACACTTACTGAAAGGGGAACTCAGCAAAGGGCATCGTGCTGTGATCTCTGATGGAATACGTATGAAATATCTAATAACTTGCAGAAAACAATTCATGAAATCTTCAGTAAGATTTTGGGATTATGATGCATGACATTTAATTTATGTGATCACAGCAGGGGAATAATGGAGAAGCCTGTCATGGAGACAAGCTCTTGACTGCTTAACTGTTGCCGTTTTCGTTGAATATATTGTAGTGGCACACACCGACACGTGTGTGATCAGTGAGCTTTTTCATCGCTTATTTACCATTATTCCTTATGAAGCAGCTTTTCTATGTAAGCGAATTGATAGGTGCATTACAGCCATTCTTATCACAATATTATCAGCAATAGCGCATACTAATTAAAGAAGTGTAGCTCGCTAGTCTATATAGCACTGAATTGCACTCGAGAACTATTTGAGCCGTGTTTGGCATTGCCGAGTATTTAGTTTGGTTCATAACGTGAAACCTAGATTATTAATCAAGGTAAGACCATCTGCATGAGCATGTACGATACACTTTGCAGTTGGCAACATTCCGTTTTTGTGAATTGTTCGTTACAAGCAGACAAATTAATCCACTTGTAAGGTAAGCGGGATTTTTATTAAATTTTCACCAGGTATGAAGCGTATATTTAATTGATAGACGGTTATTTAACCTAGGTATTTATATGTTTGTCCTATGTCCCGCACCATCTAGTTGTAGAATGTTGTTCGGTATTTATACAGTTACCACTTAAATTTATAGCTTGTGAAGCTCTAGAGAAACTTTGATTTATAATTAAGTATGAGTACTCGAGTCATAATAATCATGCCTTCACTATGCGTATTTTTTTTGTTTACCCCCACCTGAGCTCAGAAAGAAAAAATGTTTAAAAGTACATGCATAACTTTCTAATTTACAGGTAGAACTTACGCGTTCCATCCCGATCTTAATCAGGACGAGGTGGTTTTAGAAACTACCAGGCTGCATTAATCTGATCTAGTTTTGTCGAACAACCAAACCTCTCATTCGTTGAACTGTGAACTCAGAACTTCCGTTTTGAAATGTTTCCTGAAGATAGCCATCCTCACACTACCAGCCGTGTTCACTCGTTTCTATCCGCCTTCCTTTACAAAACTTCTCTTCTGCCTCCTCACAGATGACTCTCCTCCCTAAAGCCTGCTTTACGCCATTCATCCATCCAAACTTCGATCTTTGCATATGCGTATGCCCTCTCACCTTCGTTTTCATCACTCTTCGTACCAACAACCCGTCATCCATACTTACCATGTGACCTCTCATGCCGTTCTAATTCGAACAACGTCGTTATTGATCTTATCCCTCAGCGTCACTCCGGTCATGCCTCTCAAACATTTCACCTCGAAATCATTCAACCTTCTCTCTTTCGTTCTCGCCCCCACACGTCTCAGCCCGCCGTCCAAGAGGGAGCCTACGAGCGTAGGGCGAACTGTCGCAAGATTGCCTGCACGCGGTGGCGGCGCTTGGACACTGGATAACGTTCAGGAAACTCCTCAACCTCTCCCCTCCTCCCTTGTTCACGTGGCCGTGGATGCTGCCTGTGCGCTGCCCAAGCCTCTTGTTCACTGTCAAAGCACCAGACACCCCATCCACAACACATTTTTTTTCTGCTTGGGAAAAGTGAACTAACACCGGCTTTCATTCTTCTCCAAACCGGTTACATAGAACCCAGCGCATACCCATGTTCCACCTGCGGTCCTTACATGCGCCGCGTTGACGCGATCCAGTGCAGATGTATCTTACATTTGCTGCCCGCCAACAGAGCATGCAGGCATGGAAGGCAGTATACCTCAGCGTGTTTTGTGTATTGTGTCCTTGTGAGACATGGACACATTACACAAAACAATGCTCTGGTGCCAGTAACAATAGAAACATACCACATGGGTGGCAATGCATTAACTACCATCCAACCCACAACGTTAATGCAGATATTAACATTAACACCGTCCCCCCATGCCAATATTTGTCATCCCTCCACTCTGGGGTGGCTCGTCTCCTGTACGTCCGGCGGCCTCACCAGCAACGGCTTCTCGACCCGGAGCGCAACCCTTGTCGCTCCACGTTTTACATCCACCCCGTCACCACCTCAACACACCCACTCACCCGTAAACCTTTAAACCCCATCCATGCTCGACAAACCGCAAACCGCTCATTCTGCTCGCTTAATATCGCTCTAAATTGCCACCAAAGGGCGGTGTACTAAGACGTGTCATCTGACAACTTCGATCCCCAATGAACAATAAGCCAGAGAACAGAGTGGGACGACTACAGATACAGACACTAGGCTAACGGCAAAACGCACCTCACACACTCACACAGACAAACTTAGCCCGTTTGCGCTAAAGGACCCAGCCGGGGAGCCCTAGCTACACTCACTTTGGGTCAGGAGTGCGGTCCAAGGTCAGTGTCAAAGTAACCGAGACCCCCCGCTCATCCTGTTTCTAAGCGCGACGCCATGGGTGGCCGCTCACGAGGAACCCTACACGAGTTAAATGGATCAACTCAATCAAGATGTCTTGCCTGCGGTGGCGGTGCCTGGAGCTTCGGCCTCAGCGAAAGTCCCTCAACCCACCCTGTTTCATATACTTGCCGTTGGGGGATTGTACCTTGTGCGCCGTCTCTGCGGTGTTGACGTAGACGCAGCCTGTCCACTGCCCGGGCCTCAGGCCCACCAACACTTTCAAGACACCAGAACCACGACATATACACTGCAAAGTTTTTCAAGGACTAGTGAATATTCCCCATCATTTCTCACCTGCAAAACATCCCTGTTCCACATGAGGTTATTCCTGCGCTCGTCTGTTTGGTGCGTTGCAGTGTGGCTGAGGGACAACTAAACACGCTGCAAGTTAGAATGTTCTGGTGTCCACGATTAAAACTATACCACATGGGTCGCCATTTGTTAACTGCCACATAACCCACAAAGTTGAATCAGATTTCAACAAAAAAACTCAACCTCACCAATAAGTCGGTCCCCATTTCTCATCTCCCACCTCCCATTGTCTCAACACACGCGTGTGGGTGGGTATCGAGGGTTTCAGACGATGCGCTGTCGCGGTTCCACTACCGCTGGTGGAAACCGGGCCTAAACAACAACAACGCCAAGGGTGAGAAAGCACATCCGGGGAGAACCGAAACTCATCTATTCACAATCATTCACCACTCACGCCTATGCATTGCACGCTCTCTTGTTTCTTCCACACTTATGTCTCTCCTTCGTAACTCCTGCTTCACGCCATCTATCCACCCAAATTTTTGTCTACCTCTAGACCTACGTCCACTCTCCTCCGCTTCCACCTCCCGTTTCACAAATCTCCATACATCCTTACCATGTACTCGAACCATCTCAGAACACGTGAATCTCTATCTTCTAACTTCTTCACCGTCCTCGTTCTAATTCGAACAAAGTTATAGATCCTGTCTCTCATGTTACTCCAGCCATGCTTCTCAATAATTTAATTTCGAAAAGATTCAACCTTCTGCTCTCAGCCCCTACCCTCTCCCCCACCCCTCTCCCGCCTCAGCTCCCTAAAGCACAGCTGGGAACTGTCCCCTCATACAACCGCTCTTTACTTCCAACTCCAACGTCCTTCAGCTCAATATACTATTCAGTGCATCCAACACTTTACACCCTTCCTTCACGCACGATTTCAGTGCCCAGCAGTTCATTCTTTACCTGCTTTTATCACATCTATTGCCTCTTTCACTTCTTCCGTAGTAATGTCCGCATCGAGTCTCTCCCAGCACCTGCATCCGTGCGCACCTCCCACCGCAACCATGTTAGCCTTTCAGACATCTTCAACATTCAGCAACTCATTAAAATACTCGGCCTACCTCTACCGCAAACAGCAATAAAAACAGCCCTACTACTCTGACATCACCCGATACAAATGCATTAACGCAGCTATAAAACCCTTCTCCACAGAATTTAGGCACGCAGACAGACAACTTATACCTGACGGGTTCGTTTGTTGCTTCAATCCAGCTTTCTCGGCCCACATAAAGCTCAAAATTTATAACGCAACCCTTTCCGTAATTTACCCTTCACCATTGACCTAATCACACAGATTCAAACTTTTAATTATGAAATCGTAACGGATGTATGTAAGCAACAGATACATGGATGGCGGGACGTGCTGGATTACACCAATCCAAACCTCACCATCAAAATTTTGGAAACTGATGAGGAGCCTAGACAAAACACGAACCGCATCTGTACACATCAGACAATCCTACCACCCAAAACCCACACCATACTATCAGACCAACAGCAAGCTGGTGTAGTCAACAAACACTTGCAGTCTAACATACCATCCTGACATTATGAGGCTATACAAACAGTTACACAAAGTACGGATTGATCCAAACATGAACCTTTCCTTCACACCAGCTGCGACCATAGCCATCAACAACGGGACTAGACGGCATATAATGCATTATCTTGAACATCTAGGCCCACACGCCATCATGACTCTCACAGACATCTTTAATTTTCGCGCCCTACGGGGAAGCCTCCTATGACTCACGTTGAGGCTCCAGTGGAAATGAGGCTCAATTCAAATAAAATAAAATCTTTAACTTTTCTATTCTACCATATACAAACCCATCACTTGAAAATAAGCGAACAGCATACCCATCCTGAAACCCAACAAAGCTCCCACAGATACAACAGCCTCATACAAACAGTATTTCTCTCTCCGAACCCCTCAAAAATCTTGGACTTGTTCTTGACAAAATTTATGCCCATATCCCACTCCCCTACGCAACACGGTTCCAGGACTTGACACTCCACAACCACACTCACCAATATCACCCAGACTATCCATGAAGGCCTGTACAAAAAGAAGCCAGCCTCGTGGCCTATGGGGGAGCGTGCGATGACGCGTGTTGAGACTCATGAAAATGAGGCTCAAATCGAAGCCACCCAATGGGACCCGGGTGTCTGCCATTAATATTAATATGGCCTTTGGCACAGTTTCAAGACATGTCCTCATAAACAAAATACTCGACACACACACATCCATACAAACAAGAAGTAGCGTGCTAATTTCTTCTCTGACAGACATGCACTCACTCTCTATAATAACTATCCATCTTAAACTCGCCACTTCCCAATGGGGTCCCACGGGGCTCAGTACTCCCCCCCCCCCCGCCTTTCAATGGCTCCATGCACGGCATGCCCATTCCAACAGAAGCCAGCTTTGCGCAGAGGCAGTATCGTAACCATTATCGGACAACTAACTGAGTTTGAAATTAACATCGCATTCTGTCCTTCGCGTCTAAGCTCCAAAGTTTTACAAGTTTCCAGGGTATAGAAACTTTTTTTTGCTGTATCTAAATAAAAGCCGATCACCGTTCTAAGCCGAATATCGCTCCGAGACCGAATATCGTCTCGTAAAGGTTGCCAGTAAGGCACCTCAGAGGGATACCCCCTGGGGTTATCCCAGGCTCACCCGCCTTCCCGCGCTGTCCTCGTTAACCACCAAAATTCATTTGTCCCTTTGTGTAAATACGTTTTGAGTTAGAAGATTCCTTCACCGTCCCCCCCTTTCAGTTTGTAGCTA
>SDVV010012447.1:0-15458 GCA_016164225.1 Gammarus roeselii
TATATCCCTAGACGATGTTAATGCAGGAATGGTCCCACTGGAGGCGACTATAAATACGTTTGAGCATAAATTAAACCAACAAAATTTCCAAATATACTATAAAAATTGACTCCAAGTGTGGTACTGTCTTAGAAAAGGGGGATGTTTTTTGTTGAGGTGGAATACATTCTTTTCCGATGGGGATACACTTCTCTCGTGAATACACTCTTCTCTCGTGTGGATACATTTCTCTCGTGAGTACACTCTTCTCTCTTGGGGATACACTTCTCTCATGACTACTCTTCTCTCGTGAACACTCTCTTTACCCATGGGGATGCACTTCTCTCGTGAATACAATCTTCTCTCGTGGGGGTACATTTCTCTCGTGAATACTCTCTTCTCTCGTGGGGATACATTTCTCTCGTGAATACTCTCTTCTCTCGTGGGGATACACTTCTCTCATGACTACTCTTCTCTAATGTGGATACACTTCTCTCGTGCACACTCTCTTTTCCCGTGGGGAGACACTTTTCTCGTGAATACTCTTCTCTTATGGGGATACATTTCTCTCGTGAATGCACTCTTCTTTCGAGGGGATACACTTCTCTCATGACTACTCTTCTCTCATGGGGATACACTTTTCTCGTGAACACTCTCTTTTCCCATGGGGATACACTTCTCTCACAAACACTCTTTTCCATGGGGATACACTTCTCATGTGAATACACTCTTCTCTCATCGGATACACTTATCTCGTGAATACTCTCTTTTCCCATAGGGATACACTTCTCTCGTGAACACTCTCTTTTCCCGTGGGGATACACTTCTCTGGTGAACACACTCTTTTCCCATGGGGATACACTTCTCTCGTGAACACTCTCTTTTCCCATGGGGATACACTTCTCTCGTGAACACTCTCTTTTCCCATGGGGATACACTTCTATCGTGAACACTCTCTTTTCCCATGGGGATACACTTCTCCCGTGAACACTCTTTTTCCATGGGGATACACTTCTCTCGCGAACACTCTTTTCCCAGGGGGATACACTTCTCTCGTGAACACTCTTTTCCCATGGGGATACACTTCTCTCGTGAACACTCTTTTCCCATGGGGACACACTTCTCTCGTGAACACTCTCTTTTCCCACGGGGATACACTTCTCTCGTAAACACTCTCTTTTGCCCTGGGGATACACTTCTCTCGTGAACACTCTCTTTTCGCATGGGATACACTCCTCTCGTGAACACTCTCTTTTCCCCAGGGGATACACTTCTCTCGTGAATCCACTCTTCTATCTTCGGGATACACTTCTCTCGTGAGTACTCTCTTTTCCTATGGGGATACACTTCTCTCGCGAACACTTTTCCATGTGGATACACTTCGCATGTGAATGCACTCTTCTCTCATGGGGATACACTTCTCTCGTAAATACTCTCTTATTCCATGGGATACACTTCTCTCGTGAATACACTCTTCTCTCGTGAGATACACTTCTCGCGTGAATACTCTCTTTTCCCACGTGGATACATTTCTCTCTTGAACACTCTCTTTTCATAATGGGAATACAGTTCTCTCGTGAATACACTCTTCTCTCATAAGAATATCACAATCACCAAATGGCAGTACCCATAAACTACAAAGATTAATTGCCTTCAAACATCAATTAATTAAGCCTCGTTTAATTGGAGAATTGAACACAACACAATAGTGAAGTGAGAGGATAAATATTTTAATTAAGTGTAACTTGTTAGGCCGACTGCACTTCAAAATGACTGGGAATACATTTTGAATGTTTTTTTTATCATATTAACTCTTATGATATAAATAAATAAAAATTCTCTATTTAAATGTGTATCCATACACACACGGTATACATTTAATATCCACAATAAAACAATACATAAATGTACTCAGTAAATCCAGAATAAAAATGATGATACTCTAAGACCATCATATCAGAATAAGTAATAGTACAGCAGAACGTATAACTGAGAAGATGGGACCGTGCATGAAAGGTAGGGTACATCTCACTTACATAGCTGAACGCGAGTACAGGACTCTTCCCCAAACATGTCACGACCAATGAACTATCAAAATAAATTTAGGGGGCACAATGATGTAAGCTACTCATAGCATAAAGAGAGATGAGGTGGAAATGTTGATCATTTGAGGGTTACTGTTGACATAATCATCAATCACACTGGTGCACAGTGCAGCTCTTTCAACACATTTCGTGTTGATGAGCGGCGTCACACAAGCAGAGGGTCCGGTCACAAACGATCTCGTCCCATTACTGGGACGTTGAACTCACAGCAGGACCGAAACAACGTTCCGAGACCAGCCCACAAACTCAAATCTCTGCAAGAAAGGATCTACGTCCATGCTGATGTGTGTTTAAACACCTCCTCTGAGATGTTTAGACAAACACCTCGATGGAGGTGTTAGAGTTTTGGTAACTGCAAACTCAATATCAGACGTTGTATTTTAAGGGTCTTAAACTTAAATGTATGAGACGCAATTAATCCTAAGGTCATCAGCCACGATCTGGTCAATCTCATCATCAAAAACAAATAAACCCGCAGTCATGTGGAGATTTATCAGCTCTTGAACATCGTCAGCTGCAGTCCTAAAAGCTGTGCGCCATAACCACAAAAAGGGTAGCCTAACTCGAACACTCACTGCAGCGGGAGTGGCAATGGCATAAACGGCAACAGCGACAGTGGCATTACCATAAACGGCCACAGCAGAAGTGGCAATACCATAAACGGCAACAGTGCGAGTGGCAATACCATAAACGGCCACAGCAAGAGTGGCATTACCATAAACAGCCACAGCGAGAGTGGCATTACCATGAACGGCCACCACGAGAGTGGCAATACCATAAACGGCCACAGCGAGAGTGGCATTACCATAAACGGCCACAGCGAAAGTGGCCGTACCATAAACGCCCACAGCGAGAGGGTCCATACCATAAACAGCCACAGCGAGAGTGACAATACCATAAACGGCAACAGCGACAGTGGCATTACCATAAACGGCAACAACGAGGATGGCAATACCATGAACGGCCACATCGAGAGTGGCAATACCATAAACGGCAACAGCGACAGTGGCATTACCATAAACGGCAACAGCGGGGATGACAATACCATGAACGGCCACCGCGAGAGAGGCAATACCATAAACGGTGACAGCGACAGTGGCATTACCATAAACGGCAACAGCGAGGATGACAATACCATGAACGGCCACAGAGAGAGTGGCAATACCATAAACAGCAGCAGCGAAAATGGCAATACCATACACGGCAACAGCGAGAGTGGTAATACCATAAACAGCAGCAGTGAGAATGGCAATACCATACACGGCAACAGCGAGAGTGGCAACACCATAAACAGCAGCAGCAAGAATGGCAATACCATACACGGCAACAGCGAGAGGGGCAATACCATAAACAGTCACAGCGGGAGTGGCAATAGCATAGACAGCAACAGCGAGTGTGGCATTGCAATATGCGGCATCAGCGAGAGTGGCAATACCATAAACGGCAACACCGAGTGTGTCAATGCCATTAACAACAACAGCACGAGTGGCAATTCCATAAACGGTCACAGCGAGAGTGGCAACACCATAAACGGCAACAGCGAGTGTGACAATACCATAAGCGACAACAGCGACAGTGGCATTATCATAAACGCCCATAGCGACAGTGGCATTACCATAAACGGCCACAGTGAGAGTTGCAATACAATAAACGGTCACAAATAGAGTGGCAATACCATAAACGGCAACAGCGAGTGTGGCAATACCATAAACAGAACAGCGAGAGTGGCAATACCATAAACAGCAACAGTGTGGATGACAATACCATGAACGGCAACAGCGAAAGTGGCAATATCATGAACGGTCACATCGAGAGTGGCAAGACCATAAATGGCAACATCGAGTGTTGCAATAACATAAGCGGCAACAGCGGGAGAGGCAATACCATAAACGGCAACAACGAGAGTGGCAATACCATAAACGGCCACCACGAGAGTGGCAATACCATAAAGGGCCACATCGGGAGTGGCATAACCATAAACGGCCACAGCGAGAGTGGCAATACCATAAACGACCACAGCGAGAGTGGCAATACCATAAACGGCCACAGCGAGAGTGACAATACCATAAACGGCAACAGCGAGAGTAGCAATACCATAAACGGCAACAGCGAGAGTGGCAATAGCATAAACGTCAACAGCGACCGTGGCAATACCATAAACGGCAACAGCGAGCGTGGCATTACAATATGCGGCAACAGCGAGAGTGGCAATACCATAAACGACAACAGCGAGTGTGTCAATGCCATCACCAACGACAGCATGAGTGGCAATTCCATAAACGGTCACAGCAAGAGTGGCAACACCATAAACGGCAACAGCGAGTGTGACAATACCATAAGCGACAGTAGCGACAGTGGCATTATCATAAACGCCCATAGCGACAGTGGCATTACCATAAACGGCCACATCGAGAGTTGCAATACCATAAACGGTCACGAATTGAGTGGCAATACCATAAACGGCCACAGCGAGAGTGGCAATACCATAAGCGACCATAACGAGAGTGTCAATACCATAAACAGCAACAGCGAGATTGGCATTATCATAAACGGAAACAGCGACAGTGGCATTACCATAAACAGCAACAGCGAGGATGACAATACCATGAACGGCCACAGCGAGAGTGGCAATACCATAAACGACAACAGCGACAGTGGCATTACCATAAACGGCAACAGCGAGGATGACAATACCATGAACGACCACAGCGAGAGTGGCAGTACCATAAACGGCAACAGCGACAGTGGCATTACCATAAACGGCAACAACGATGATGACAATACCATGAACGGCCATAGCGAGAGTGGCAATACCATAAACACCAGCAGCAAAAAATGGCAATAATATACACGGCAATAGTGAAAGTGGCAATACCATGAACAGCAGCAGCGAGAATGGCAATACCATACACGGAAACAGCGAGAGTGGTAATACCATAAACAGCAGCAGCGAGAATGGCAATACCATACACGGCAACAGCGAGAGTGGCAATACCATAAACAGCAGCAGCAAAAATGGCAATACCATACACGGCAACAGCGAGAGTGGCAATACCATAAACAGTCACAGCGAGAGTGGCAATACCATAAACGGCAATAGCAAGTGTGGCAATACAATAAGTGGCAACAGCGAGAGTGGCAATACCATAAACAGCAACAGCGAGAATGGCAATACCATAAACCGGCAACAGCAAGAGTGGCAATACCATAAACGGTCACAGCGAGAGTGGCAATACCATGAACGGCAACAGCGAGTGTGGCAATACCATAAGCAGCAACAGCGACAGTGACATTACCATAAACGGCCACATTGAGAGTAGCAATACCATAAACGGTCACAGCGAGAGTGACAACACCATAAACGGCAACAGCGAGTGTGGCAATACCATAAGCGACAACAGCGACAGAGGCATTACCATAAACGGCCATAGCGAGAGTGGCATTACCATAAACAGCCACAGTGAGAGTGGCAATACCATAAACGGTCGCAACGAGAGTGGCAATATCATAAATGGCAACAGCGAGTGTGGCAATTCCATAAACAGAAAAGCGAGAGTGGTAATACCATAAGCAGCAACAGCGACGATGACATACCATAAACGGCAACAGCGAGAGTGGCAATACTATAAACGGTCACATCGAAAGTGAAAATACCATAAATGGCAACATCGAGTGTGGCAATAACATAAACGGCAACAGCGACGGTGGCAATACCATAAACGGCAACAGCGATAATGGCAATACCATAAACCGAACAGCGAGGGTGGCAATACCATAAACAGCAACAGCGAGAATGGCAATACCATAAACGGCAACAGCGAGAGTGGCAATACCATAAACGGTCACATCGAGAGATGCAGTACCATTAATGGCAACATCGAGTGTGGCAATAACATAAACGGCAACAGCGGGAGTGGCAATATCATAAACGGCAACAGCGAGAATAGCAATACCATAAACAGCCACAACGAGAATGTCAATACCATAATCAGCAACAGCGAGAATGGCAAAACCATAAATAGCAACAACGAGAGTGGCAATATCATAAACAGCAACAGCGGGAATGGCAATACCCTAAACGGCACCAGCGAGAATGGCAATACCACAGACGGCAGCTACGAGAATGACAATCCCATAAGCAGCAACAGCGAGAATGGCAATACCATAAACAGCAACAACGAGAGTGATAATACCATAAACGACAACAGCGAGAATGACAATACCATGAACAGTGACAGCGAGAGTGGCAATGCCATACACAGCAACAGCGAGAGCGGCAATACCATAAACAGCAACAACGAGAATGGCAGTACCATAAACGGCTGCATAACTAACATTGCAAACACATCCCAACTTCAGTATAAGCCTTAGTGAGAAAAAAAAAACAGGTGCAGAACTCCAACGATCAACAACATCAGGCAAATGCAGAACAAGTTGACCACCACCAACAGCAACTCTCTGCGGTCGCTATCAAAGGGGCAGCCAGTATCAACCGCAGGGATGTCGCATCAGTCGATAAGTGAGGCCTGCTGCTCCAGCAGATGCGCGTATACGACCAATGGACGATGGCGCCCCGCAGCATGCCACTCAAACAGCGAGGCGCAGCTTGTTAGGTCCACTTCAACAGACGGTAGGGGAGAACAAACAAACAATGACGAAATCACCTGCTCGGCTGATCACCTGCTCAGCTGATCCCCTGCTCAGCTGATCCCCTGCTCAGCTGATCCCCTGCTCAGCTGATCAGGGACGACGGTAATGATGCTTCGTTTGAGAAACCCAGACGCAGTTCGTGTATCAGACTCCAAATACATGAGTACGATGATCAAGAGCTGATCAGTCTCCAAATACATGAGTACGCTGATCAAGAGCTGATCAGTCTCCAAATACATGAGAACGATGATCAAGAGCTGATCAGTCTCCAAATACATGAGTACGATGATCAAGAGCTGATCAGTCTCCAAATACATGAGTACGCTGATCAAGAGCTGATCAGTTTCCCAATACATTAGTACGCTGATCAAGAGCTGATCAGTCTCCAAATACATGAGTACGATGATCAAGAGCTGATCAGTCTCCAAATACATGAGTACGATGATCAAGAGCTGATCAGTCTCCAAATACATGAGTACGATGATCAAGAGATGTAACCAAATCCGTCCCGTGCAGCTTCTGTGTAATAGTTAGTGCTATTAGTAAGGACTGTAAAGGTGATTACTAACCAATTTTCATTTATGAAAAGCTCTCAGCGATTACGTTTTCTTTACAGATCTAGAATATCCTCCTTCTTCTCTAACACTTCCATTGAGTTCCTTAGTAGGTTTGTTGAAATTACAAATAAATACTGCATAGTGCTCAGAATCTCATTTTGTATTGCATTTAAATTGGACTGTAAAAAGTATAATCCTGAACATTCCCTTTGCCGACAGTCAAACCCATGTGTCAATAAATATTGTAAATGTATGCGTGTAGAGCAACGTTGTATTTTCATCGTGTCAGGACATGATTCTAACAATATCCAAGTGCAACATATTTGTATGTAAACAAACATAATACAGGAATTTTCTATCTAGAGTTCAGAACTCTAAATGAAGGAACAGGTGAACAACACTGATTACTTTGACCGTCCCATGAACGACCATTCATCTTCATATTTACGAAACAATTTCACCTGCATGGCTACAAATATTGCGAGTTTGAAAGAAAAAATTCTTAGCCTCCAAATCAAAGTGAACGGTCCATTGCGCACCTACTGTCCTAGGACTATGTGAAACCAAATTGTCAAACGAATTACAGGAGTTACATAATTTACCTGGTTGCAATCTATTTACAAATAATTACATGAGTAATAAGGGAGGGGTTTGTTTATTCATAAATGACAGGCGCACTGTTGTCCTCAAACCTGAACTGTCTCTCAACAGGCCAAGTACTGAAATTGTTTATATGAGTATATATTACAATGATGAATGTTAAACAAATGGAATACAAATGGAATACTTGACTGGGATGGTCATGTCTTTTTTATTGCTGAACGATCAACAAAATTGTGGGGCATCCTATATGAAATTCGATATTGTCAAACAACCTCTATATAAATGTTGTGCATGTTGTACAAACGTGTATGTTCCTTCCTACAAAATAAATCTAAGATCTATCATTCATAGTCAAATGCGTATCAGTAGAACACGATCTCATGCTAGCAGACGTGACCACACTTTGCCCTAGCAGACGTGACCACACTTTGCCTCTCTTTTGTCATAAGAATATCTTCTCTCAGTGTGTCACAACTTTAACCATTCCGCCGCAGTGTTTATTTACAAAGCTTTGAATCATTTAACTTACATTAAAAATTATTATTAGAGGCCGCCGTGGCCGAGTGGTTAGCGTGTCCGACTGCAGTGTCAGACTTTGGTGCTGCATGTCTCGAGATATAACAACGTGTAGCAGCATAGGCTCGTTTATGCCAGTTTTCCAAGTCAACTACTTATCAACAAGTCAACTACTTGTCAACAAGTTAACTACTTGTCAACAAGTCAGCTACTTGTAATCAGCTTGTGCCACTCTGTTACTATTTCTTTTATCGTTTCATTCACTTGCAACTCCTCTTAACTTGTACCTGTAGGAACCTGTTTACCTGTTTAACTATTAGACCAATTTGAATAGCTCATTGAAACGTTTTCATCCTATTAACATAAAATCTGTCATATTAACTTTCTTAATTCGTTCAAAATTTGTGACTCGTGTCCTAAACATCTCACGAATAAATGTAATATAAATTCCCCTGTTGTACATCTTCAACTTGCAATTTTTATACTAGAAGTCAGTGAGAGCTTTAAAGTAGTAGACCTAACCTATTTTACTACAATGTCTTTAGACCAATAACTCACAGTGACGCCTTCTTTTGCACTGACATATTGAACAATTGAGAATAGAGAGGAGTCTCAAACAACATCCATTGATTGGGGGAATGTAGAGGATAATTTATGTACTACTCCTACTTATAAGTTAATATATTTAAATGGGAAATATTGTCTTCAGAACAGTTCAGGCTGATGAAAACCTGGTATTGTGTTTTGTGAAACTTCTTCAATTTTCCAACCTGCCATAACACCTAAATACAAATTTAATCCCTACAGAAATAAAGAATTACGATCAGACATTGGTATATTGCATATAACTATTCGTAGGTTGCCTTAATTCTGACAATCTGCCTTTTAAATTTGGGAAGCCAAGGTTGTTAGGGTGAGTGAAGGTCTATGGGAGGAAAGAACTTGTACGCAAACGAAGGGGTATTATTGTTATTACATGACCCTAACTCTATACATAAATATGCGCAAATCTGAAATTCGTGTGAGGATGAGCCAAGACTGTCAACTCAAATGGCGTACCCTAACTGCGTTCATCACATCGTGTGGTAAAGAAAAATTAAATCGTGTATGAAGGGTTTTGTGCATCTCACTTCGCTACCTGAACTGAGCACCAACCTTTCCGAAACACGAACGAAGAAAAATCGAAGTTTATGTAAAGTACAGTATGAAAAGGCCCTACATGAATGAAAATGCATAAGTCACTACTACATTGTAGTGGTAGTATCTTTGGCCCCGAAATCCTAATGGCACATAATAGAGCGATAGGATCTTCGAAAAATTTATTTGATGCAATCAATTGGTTGATTGTGTCGCTCTCTAAAGCATGAATTGATAGCACGATGGAGTGTAGGGGAACTGGTTGTCCCCGAACTGGATCTATAATGAACTGGTTGTCCCCGAACTGGACCTATAATGCAAATATCTAAAGCATGAATTGATGGCCCGATGGAGAGTAGTGGAACTGGTTGTCCCCGAACTGGACCTATAATGCAAATTTATGTCAAAACGTTGCACGGAAATTAATGTCGCAACCTCAATAATTATTCGTCAATAAAAATTAACTGTTGTGTGAATAGTGTTTCTGATACACCCTTTGGAAGTGAAGGGTTTCGTGAACAACAAGACGGACTTCATCGATGTTGGCCCGTGCATGAAATAAGAATTTGTTACGCAATTAAATACCGCCTGGCCTGTCCGGTGCTTAGAATGAACACTAAGGAAAAGGTTATGAAGTTATGCAAGTTTTTAATTGTTATTGATATATCTTATGGGAACTCGTACACAATGTACACTCCGTAAATGAGATTTTTAATTACATTTTTTACCATGACGAAAAAAGTTTGTATGTAATGAAGAAAACATTATGGATGAAAAAGGTTTTTATGTTACCACTCAACTAAAATATTTTGAAAAAATAAGGAAGAGACATAACATAAACTTCGTACACAGTTCTTTACCTGGTCACCGGATTTAAATATCAGTAGCTAGTATACAGCCATCTATTTAAATGCTATTGATAAGTTTCAGCTTTAGCAAACGCCAAAATAAAAACACCGAATAATTTCCCTCGTTGTGGTGGAAACTCGCCCTGCCCGTCTCTGAGCCGCTGGGGGCTAGAGTCTGACGGTAGACTTGAATAATCGATGAGTAGACATGAGGCAGCTTTTAGAGGTGATGGAACTATTAACGTGAATCAACACGTGAAAATATTAAATATTATATTGCTTGATTTCTCCCCTCCTGACAATAAATCAAATGTCGTACGGTAAACTAGTTATGGCGTCTCAGAGTATTGATGGTGTTTTATGCTAGGAACCATTCATGTAATAAATGAAGAATATTCCATCCAAGCCTCACCCTGAGAAATAAGTTGGGCTACTAAGAAATGTGTCTCCATACCCTACCTGCGCTCACGAACTTTCTCATCATTTATGCTAGCGACAGGAAAACATCATTTCAGTTCAAACATATTTGTGTCAATGATTCATATTTCTTAAATAATCATATTCAGGAAGATGAATAGTCAGAATAATAACTTATAAGGTTTTAGTTTCCACAATGAATTCAACTTAACCAAAACAAATCGCCCGTGTTTTTATCATGATGCAAGTTGCTCTAATTCCACGAAGGAATATGCATTCCCAAAAGTGCTCCCAGGTTTGGATCCCTCGGGGCAGGAATCTGTGATGTTGCTCATTACTATTTTTCAGCTTTACCTTAGCGTAGTGTACGTAGATACTTTTTACTTCTCTGTTGACATTCATTTTCGGAAAATTGTGCGAAGTAGTTGGATCAATGTAAGTGTAGGAAGTGTGAGTGTGAGTGAGAGTGTGAGTATGAGTACGTAGTGATTCAATATAGTAAGTTCTTGGTAAGATACCGGGAGTAGATTTTTTTTTCAGTTCTGCCCGCATTTATCTACAGAAATCAAACAAAATATTGTTTAAATGCATCAAGTTACAATAACGTGCTCAACACTGGGCGCAATAAAGGTACAAGCCCCGCAACAACAGGTTATTAGAAATACTCAAACATCGAAAGATTTGTGTTTCAAACTGCAGTTGAAGTAGCGTTATTCCAATTATTGGACACGTGTTTCAATTGTTATTCAACTCAAAGAATTTTAAGATAAATTTTCAACAGATCGCTGACGCTCATATGTCAGTACAAATAAATCCTGATTCAATTATTAGGACTAAAACCACTATTCATTTTAACTGAAGCGACTATCCGTTTTGAACAAGAAAGCGACTATTCGATTAAACTGAAGAGACTATTCGTTTGAACTGAAGCGATTATTTGTTTGAACTGAAGTGTCTATTCGTTTAAACTGATGCGACTATTCGATTAAGCTGAAGCGACTATTCGTTTGAACTGAAGCGACTATTCGTTTGAAGGGAAGCGACTATTCGTTTGAGCTGATGTGACTATTCAATTGAACTGAAGCGACTATTTGTCTGAAGTGAAGCGACTATTCGTCTGATTTGAATAGCCGAACGAACGCTTAAACGAGGCTTATACATATTTTTAGAAGAGGAATAGCCCAAGATGGAATCGGATTTTTCCTCAAATTTTTATCTCCCGCACAGTTCAATACTCATATTAGTTATTCATTAGACAAAATATCTATCTACGGTTCATCAAGTCTCACCCCAACGCAAAACGTCATAGTTGTAACCCGGCACGGTGACAGTAGAGGCGGAGCACTAAGTGACGCGACACAGCATCAAGGTTTCAGGGACCTCCCATCAACAGTGGTCATGTGGACAGATCCCGGGACCTCCCATCAACAGTGATCACGTGGCCAGACCCCCGGACCTCCCATCAACAGTGGTCATGTGGACAGATCCCGGGAACTCACATCAACACATCAACAGTGATCACGTGGCCAGACCCCGGGACCTCCCATCAACAGTGGTCATGTGGACAGACCCCGGGACCTCCCATCAACAGTGGTCATGTGGACAGATCCCGGGACCTCCCATCAACAATGGTCATGTGGACAGACCTCTCGTCTATCACAATTGTTAATTATTTAATCATTGTTGTTGAAACATTCAGCTGATGTTATTCGATTAAAGCAATGTTGAGTTATAACTATACAAACAAAGCTAATTTAAAACTACATTTTTCAAAGTTGGAAGCACACATTAACAATATTCACAATGTCAGACCAGACAAACCTTCTGGAATGGCGCCGCCGAGCCACGCGTCATCCATTAAAATATCATCTTCACCTACTCCAAATCGAAGCGAGTTGTTTGTTAAAGTTGATTTATTAAAGAAGACAGTTAGTTAGTAGGCCCTCAGCGTGAAGTTTGTTCAGACCGAGCTTTAGACGTAACATTACACGTCGTTTCTTGTGTTGTGTGACGTGACAGAGAGACTGACTGCTCACTGCTCTACGAGCGGTGCAAAGAAGGGCGTCAGCTGACTAAGAGCAGCTAACAAGTTTATATCATCAGCCTTGAAGTGTTTCCTACTCGATTAAATGTGATTTACGTCTATTTAAATATCGCTCATGAAAGAAACGAGCAGAAGGAATGTTTGACTCGGTATAATAGGAATTCCCCAATTATTCCCCGAATCTCATAACTTGCTCAAAATTGTTCATTAATTCAATTTGGGACTTGTAGATTCCTTCTCTAAAGTCGAGTCTGCCATTTGTGTCCTGCATGATGAGAGACCTCGGCCGCAATTGTTGCCTCCTTGAACACAGTGCTAATCAAAACTACGTTACATGGAGATAAAATTCACTAGAGTTTTGTTATTTAACATAGATTAAAATCTAATAAATGATAATTGACGGAGTGAACCTGTATTTTTAATGACTTTCCCTCTTAATTGAGATCATCAATTCCGAGTTCTCATGACCTATCTCTTTTAATTTTCCCCTCTTCCTTTATGAGGAAATTCTTCTCTTGGTGGGGCCTCTTCATTAGGGAGAATAGAAGAATCATCGCGACGACTTGAGCTCTGAGACTCACAGCATTTTTTCATCATAATATTTATTAATTACTTGGGAAGAGGAATTTTCACTGTGATCCAAAATGACGCACGTGTAGGTTCAACAATTATAAAGGGATTAAAATCGCCACAACGGTTGGATTTTTGTTAGAAGAAATAAAATTCTGCACCCTGAAATTAAAGGACAATGTCGCATTATGTGCATGCGTCGCTGCAGATCAATTCCATTGACTGTGTACAGTCGTGAAATGCAGCGCGAGCAGTAAATAAAACACATTCTTACTATCAACTGATCCATGGTAAGATTGTGTTATTGCGATGTACAATCAAATCCTGCGAGTCGATTGGACCGACGAGAGAATGATGATAGGAGCAGTAGATGATGACTGGAACAGTGGATGATGACTGGAGCAGTGGATGATGACTGGAGCAGTGGATGATGACTGGAACAGTGGATGATGACTGGAGCAGTGGATGATGACTGGAGCAGTGGATGATGACTGTAGCTGCGGATGATGACTGGAACAGTGGATGATGACTGGAACAGTGGATGATGACTGGAGCAGTGGATGATGACTGGAACAGTGGATGATGATTGGAACAGTGGATGATGACTGGAGCAGTGGATGATGACTGGGGCAGTGGATGATGACTGGAGCAGTGGATGATGACTGGAGCAGTGGATGATGACTGGAGCAGTGGATGATGACTGGAGCAGTGGATGATGACTGGAAGAGTGGATGATGACTGGAACAGTGGATGATGACTGGAGCAGTGGATGATGACTGGAACAGTGGATGATGACTGGAACAGTGGATGATGACTTGAACAGTGGATGATGACTGGAAAAGTGAATGATGACTGGAGCAATGGATGATGACTGGAACAGTGGATGATGACTGGAACAGTGGAGGATGACTGGAACAGTGGATGATGACTGGAGCAGTGGAAGGTGACTGGAACAGTGGATGATGACTGGAAGAGTGGATGATGACTGGAATAGTGGATGATGACTGGAACAGTGGATGATGACTGGAACAGTGGATGATGACTGGGACAGTGGATGATGACTGGAGCAGTGGATGATGACTGGAACAGTGGATGATGACTGGAAGAGTGGATGATGACTGAAGCAGTGGATGATGACTGGAACCGTTGATGATGACTGGAAAAGTGGATGATGACTGGAACAGTGGATGATGACTGGAACAGTGGATGATGACTGGAACAGTGGATGATGACTGGAGCAGTGGATGATGACTCGAACAGTGGATGATGATTGGAACAGTGGATGATGACTGGAACAGTGGATGATGACTGGAGCAGTGGATGATGACTGGAACTGTGGATAATGACTGGAACAGTGGATGATGACTGGAACCGTTGATGATGACTGGAAAAGTGGATGATGACTGGAACAGTGGATGATGATTGGAACAGTGGATGATGACAGAAACAGTGGATGATGACTGGAACTGTAATGATGACAGAAACAGTGGATAATGACTGGAACTGTAATGATAACTGGAACAGTTGATGATGACTGGAACTGTAATGATGACAGAAACAGAGGATGATGACTGAAGCAGTGGATGATGACTGGAGCAGTGGATGATGACTGGAGCAGTGGATGATGACTGGAACAGTGGATGATGACTGGAACAGTGGATGATGACTGGAGCAGTGGATGATGACTGGAGCAGTGGATGATGACTGGAGCAGTGGATGATGACTGGAACAGTGGATGATGACTGGAGCAGTGGATGATGACTGGAGCAGTATATGATGACTGGAACAGTGGATGATGACTGGAACAGTGGATGATGACTGAAGCAGTGGATGATGACGGGAGCAGTGGATGATGACTGGAACAGTGGATGATGACTGGAAGAGTGGATAATGACTGGAACAGTGGATGATGACTGTAACAGTGGATGATGACTGGAACAGTGGATGATGACTGGAAGAGTGGATGATGACTGGAACAGTGGATGATGACTGGAACAGTGGATGATGACTGGAGCAGTGGATGATGACTGGA
>SDVV010012448.1:0-15457 GCA_016164225.1 Gammarus roeselii
AATTCAAAAGGATTGGAAGCGGAGGTCCGTTTCGTGTAAGCGTTTTTTCTTTTGCGCACCAGCGTGCGTTTGACATTGCTAAAATTTTCACTTTCTTTCTAACGTTAAAAGCGTTGTTTTGTACTTTCCTCGCACACCTAGGCGTGCGAGCCTATTGGAATCAATGATCATCGAGCCCTACGGGGGAGCCTATTATGACTCACGTTGAGGCTCTGGTGGAAATGAGGCCCAAATCAAATCCTTTCGGGTGTCAAATGACAGCCAAGTTGCGCTCTTTCTTTCATGCAACCTGTTTTTGCGACTATTCCTTCTTCTCCTCTCCATTCTTGCTGTTCTCATGCGTGAAATTCCCTACACCTAGTGTAGATTTCATGCATGCGATTCACGTTTTCTGTCTCTTCTTCATCTTCCTCCTCAGCAGGTGTTGAAGCGTGTAGCCCAGCACCTTAAGGACTGCTTCGAATCCATGGGCTCTGAAGCAGGGTAGGTAGTGTATTAATTCTCCTTAGTGCCCTTCGGAAAGTGCTGGGACCATATGGCCTCAGCACCTTAAGAGTTCCTGTACCTCCTGTGGCACCCGTACATACCATAGACGTTCGCCGCGTAAAGGACTTCGACTTTGCGCATTAGTAAACCTAACTCGAACATTAAACGAAGAAAAATCGAGACTTACTTAATGCAGCACTGTTGGCTGGTTTGACATTCGGCGCCAAAAGATCGACGGCTCCTGCGCGCTAGAAAGCTTCGCCACTTGAATCAAATCGATCTTGACACTTGGTCGCTGTCAGACGGTGTTATCGATACTTTGTCCCTTCCGCACATGAACCTTACTTCTGTTCCCCCTTTCCAGGAGCCCAGTGATGGCTGGGGGCCTGTTCGCTATTAGCCGCCGCTTCTTCTGGGAGTTGGGAGGCTACGACCCCGGCCTGCAGATATGGGGAGGCGAGCAGTACGAGCTCTCATTCAAGGTTTGTGGCCGATTTCACGGTAGCTACGCATTTAACAAGAAATCTATCGCATTCTTAGTAAATTAGATATTTAAACTTATCACAAAGAATGAGTCTGGTATCTGGTACATTATTATTAACTCCGAAAAGCATAAAAACGATCATTTTCATCCAGATTCAGACGCAAGTAATTGAATGTTTGTTGAACCTAATTGGCAATATAGGAAGTATTCCTCTCTACCATTTAATTTCCTTACGCAAAAACAGGCTTATGGTGTGGTGCGTCGTATACATCTCCGTAATAACCCGATGCCGTGTGTCGTGCAGGTGTGGCAGTGCGGGGGCACGATGCTAGACGCCCCGTGCTCGAGAGTGGGACACGTCTACAGAAAGTACGCCCCCTTCCCAAACCCTGGGGTGGGGGACTACCTCGGCAAGGTCAGTGCTAACAAGGTCTCCACTACTGCGACTGAAGAAGCTTTTAGTAGAATAAGGTTAAAACTCACTAATTGAAAAAATTGCATGTATGACGTTCGACACGAAAGGGACTCTACACGCTTTTTGTATCCGTCCCCCGGTCACTGTTATCGAGCAGCTAAAGCCTTCTAGACTCCACATCTCGTTATTTGCTGCAGAGAAAAAAAAATCAGCTGCTGTAAATAAGGGAAAGATCTACGGAACTTTCAAGAACTCTCTGAAAGGCTCTTAGATTTTACCCTTGACAGTCAATGAGGGCATAGTGTCAGACTCGCTGTTTCAAGCCCTGGTGTTGCATGTTGGCTGGGAGTGATATTTTAAACCAAAGAAACTGTTTAGGCTTGACCGTTCAAAATAAGTTCAATGCGTATTGTTTTTATGTGCAGTATGGAAACTTGAAAATATTTGCTTAGTTATCAAGTGGAAGTTAATTTTGAACAGAACATGATAAGCTTAGTTTAAATTATTATCAAATGATGTGAGCATTCAAGACTTTGTTACAGTTCCGCCTCCAACTACAAGACTCGTTATTCTATGCTGATGACCATACAAAACTTTTCCTAACGTAATAAAATTTTCTGATTTGTAAATATTTGTAGGCCTAAATCAGTTGTTGGGTCGGAGAAGTTGGAATCATGCTACTGTAACCCCTGCGTATCGTAGAACGTCACTGCCCAGTGGCGGAAGAGTTAGAATCATGGTACCGTATTTCCTGCGTTTCGTAGAAGGCGACTAATAAGGACGGAGCGAGGGGCGAAGGATCCCTTCCTCTGACAACACTTCTCAACTGACTGCAAGACGAGCGGGGGGAGGAGACGCTCTCGCCTCTCCAAACCCTATTGTTAGGGTCACTGAATGGACGTGGTTGTAGTACGGATGAAGCAAAGAGTGAGTATTGACGAGATGTTTGTGCGAAAGAAGTTTGATGTATTAGCGCTGAGTGAGGCGAAGTTAAAAGGTACGTGCGGATGTGAGTTTGGCGTGGTAAGTGGAAGAAAGTCAGTTGTGGAGGAAAGGTTGGGGACGAGAAGGTTTGGTATTTATATTGAGTGATCGGTCGGTTAGTAGCGTTGATAAAGTGGGAAGAGGTGCACTCAAGGTTGATGTGGATGAATGTTAAATTATGCGCAGAAGGATCGGTGTCTGTGAATGCTTACGGACCTGGTAGCGAGAAGAATGAGAAGGAGAGTGAACATTTTTGGACTTGCTTCAGAGGGAATATATCGTTGTAGAAGTTAATACAACGTTGGTGTATTTGCAGATGTGGTAGGGAGGCATGGCGTTACCGGTAGAACTAACTGTGGATAGAACCAGATAGGTTTGTGTCATGGAGCAGGAGCTGGTGGCTGGAAACGGCTTGTTCAAGAAGCAAGATAACCACTAGTACGCATGGGTAAGGATGGCTCATGGTCCAGTGGTGGAGAGAGCGCTGATGAATTGTGTGCTGATTTTGAGGAGAGGGGTGGGAGGCTGTTGGATGTGCGTGGGTCGATAGATAGATGAAGAGTGAGGCAGAGGTGGAAGGGGAACGAATGAGTGGGAGGAGGAAAACAGGTAGTGCAAGTGAGTGAACTGAATATGGCAAACAGAGCTGAAGAGTTCTGTTTGCCACTGAGGGAAATATGACAGCGTGAGAGGGTAGACCTTAGAAACGTTGTTTAAGAATGAGAGACGTTCAGAGATGCATTGTTGAGATGTGCGAAAAACTGTGTGTGGTATGCGCTGAAGGAAGGGCTGCGAATAGTGGAATAAAGAGGTCAAACTTGCAGTGGCGTGCCTCCCCCCCCCTCCCCCAAAGCCACTGGTTCACGGGTCGCACGGGGTCACGATTTAATCGAGGGCGGTTCACACCCTTTTTTCCTTTCGGACGCTTTTACTCTTCACTATCTCTCCTTCTCTACCTTTTCACCTTGTTTACTCCTTTTACCTCGTTTGTTTTGTTGAAACTTCATCAACTTATCTCTCTTCTTCTCTTGACAAGTTTGCCCATATTTTTTTTTTCACTTTACTGCAGTTTTTCCCCTTTTTTCACTTCACTTTTTTTTCGCAATCATCTTTTTTTTTCTTAAGCATTTTCTTGCTTTACATATTTCTTTTAATAATTACTTTCTGCTTGTTATCGTCTTGTTTTTTCATGCACGTTTTCTTGAATCTATACTCACCAGCTATCAAGGTGGCCTAAGTAGCAAAGTTGACGACGGATAACGCTGTAAATGATATGACTGCATCGGGCCTCTGCGATGTGGTGGACCGGGGGTTGGGACAACCTTCAGCGAACCCGTTGCTGCGGTAGAGATGTGGAAGGTCTTGCTTAACCGTCGGAATACTGTGTTGCAGGGGAAACGAACCTCTCATAGCTCATAAGTGGTGCTCGTTGAAAGAGACAGAAAACACTTGCTATATGCGCTCCGAGGTTGGCGTGGGCATGTTGAGAGGGCTTCTCGGAACTCTCATATATTCTTTATTAGATATTCAGCTAATGTTGACGACCCAGACTTCTCAATTGGACAACTCTTTTGAACAACGGCTATTTTAACATCAATAACAACGGTTATCGCAAGATAGTGACGTATCAGCGTCACCATCTGGTGGACGCTCTTCAACACAGTCATCACCCGGCGGTCGCGACCAAATAGTGGACATAAACCCCCTCCATCCCAGGCTGCTAGATCGAGAGATGATTAGTCAACAGCACTTTCCCCCCCACTTCTGGTGGGGTGGACTTTGGAAACAAGACACACGACCGTAACGCGGGTGCGGTATATGCTGCTTTCGGACGAAAGCCCGGGAGAAGCCGCCGCAATCGTGTACGACCCAATGAACAAAGCGCTGTAAATCAGAAAATGTATGTATAGACATACAGCCGTTTCCCCCTAGTTAGTGGGTGACTAAGTTAGGCAGACACAGAGGGGGGAGGAGCCCAATCTCCCCGCTACAAGACCGCCGTGTCCCTGCCGAGGCTCGAACTCGCGACATGCAGCACCAGAGGCTGACACCGCAATCGGATACACTAACCACTCGGCCACGGCGTGAAAATATTTATCAAAATAAAAACTTCACTAAGTTCTTCACCGTCAAGGCAATCTCGCGTGAGAACCTTGTCGATACTAATACTTTGCAAGCTAATCGACAACTCCGCGCTGCACTGGGGGGACTCCCGTAGCGCATCAGTGAGCATAAGAGTGGCTCCCTCCTGGTGTAGGTGAAAGATGAGCAAAGTAGGAACATTCAAAACCTAAAACAACTAAATAATATACATGTAAAAGTTGATGAGAACCCTACTCTCAACACGATACAAGAAACTATCTATTATAAAAACAGACCAAAGCACTCCGACGACGACATTCTTACTGAACTCTAGTATCAGCAAGGCACCAAGATATTCAGAGTGGAACGACGGCAAAGCGGAGTTGAGGAGTACACTGGTGCCTACATCCTCACCTTCAAGCTCTGTTCTCTGCCTCTTGATGTCCCATTGGCTGGACACGGTGCTCGGTTCGAGAATACATCTCTAATCCCAGACGCTGCTACAACTGCCAAAAGTTTAGTCCTGGAAGTGATGCCTGCCGATTGAGGAACATAAAAAGTACATGCTTCCGCTGTGGTAAGGATGCACATGGCCACAGTTGTGACCGACCTGCTAATCGCGCAAACTGTTCAGAAGACCATCCTGCGTCATCACGCAAATGCTTCTATTACAGACGCGAAAAGGAGATACTCGCTGTTCAAGCTAGAGAACGCCTTTCCTACCCCGATGCCAAGAGACAATAAACCGCCAAATTTGTCCACCCGCTTGCTAGCTTTGCTTCAGTGACAGCGGGAACACTTGTAACCAGGCTTCCCTCTAACCTACAGCACGATGCCCTTCATCCTCCCGAAATCGAGGAAGCCCACGACGACAGTCATTCGCACTGTCCGAAAACTCGGAAATTACGTTAGAGATACCTTCCCTCACTCCCACCTCGTCTCGTCCATCATTTGCTGATCGACGTGCAATGGGAGTCCCAGACCTTAGTCTGGACGACGACCTGCCTTTATTGGAGGCAGCACCACGTAAAGAAACGCTGCCACCTCAGCTCGCTCCTCGCCAGCCACACAAGACGAAAACCCGGGATCTGTCACCAACGTTTCAACCCGCCCTTCGCCAAGCCCAACCCAGATTCCCCCTGGTAACCGCGCTGACTAGCCAGATTACTGCTCAGCTCAAATGTCATTCTGGTGCCTTTATTAAGGCACCAAATGCCCCTTCGCCTCTGCCTCGCTTGGCCGCTCCAGATTATAATCCTAAGGGAAATGCGCCGAACACAGTAATGAGTAATACCCACCCTACCTCATCATCGCCATAGGTCAGAGAAACGCTTGCCGCTTACTATCGCTAAGCACACTGGCTCCGACCTGGACGATGATGATCCAAGCGGGAATTATCCTTCGTTGACTCGTAGCCACAAGAAAAGCTCCAGCGATACTCGTCGAGCGCGGCCGAGGGGCCGCGAGTGACATAGTCTACAAAAGCGATGTATAATTAGACCTTACCAACTCAAGCCTAGACCTATAATTTCTCGTCCTCGTCAATGGAACATTAGAGGATATCGTGCTAACTATGCTTAACTATTGAAACTAACTCAAACCTATAATCCAATGGTAGTTTGTCTCCAGGAAACTCTCCTGGGTCTGTACAAACCATCTTTTCCCAGGGGATATAAAGCCCACTTTAACTCGCCCACTGCTGATGCTCGACCGGGCACTGGCCTGGCTACAATAGTAAATCAAGCAATCACATGCACTTCGATCCCTCTTCAAACAACTCTGCAAGCTCAAACGCCCCATTACTATTTGTGAACTGTATATTTCCCCAAATGAACTAATTTCATTCGCACTTCTTACTAACCTGGTCGGTCAACTTCCTGCTCCCTACCATCTTGTAGGTGACCTTAATGCTAAACACCTCCCTCTGGGGGGAAACACAGCTGATGGACGTGGAGGGCACGTCGAAGCATTCTTTCTGTCTTCTGATATTACAGATACAGTTACAGACACTAGGCCGCATCCCCCAGAAAGGTGGGTGGCCGACAGCAAAGCGTACCTCACACCCTCATACGCTCACACTCACACAACTCAGCCTTTTGTGCTGAAGGGTCCGGCCGGTACCCCCGCGACATACACTCTATGTCACGTGTGCAGTCCAAGGATCCGTCGTCAGCAGCAGGACCCGACAGTTTTCACTGGTTTACCCCCGCTGCGTCATAATGGCCGAGCGCTCCCTCCCATCCCCCACCCACGACCATCCTGACAACGGGAGGCCAAGGGCGGGAAAGCACATCCGAGCAGCGTCAAAATCAACCATTCTCCACTTACGCCTGTTCATTGCACGCTCTCTCGCCACCTCCACATTCATGTCTCTCGTTCCTAACGCCTGCTTCACACCATACATCCACCCAAACTTCGGTCTACCTCTCGGCCTGCGACCACTCGCCTCCGCATTCATCACCCTTTTCACCAATCTCCCTTCATCCATCCTCTCCATGTGCCCGAACCATCTCAGAACACGCGAATCCACTCTGTCCTCCAACTTTTCCACCATCCCTGTTCTGATTCGAACCACGTCGTTGGTGATCCGGTCTCTCAGCGTTACTCCAGCCATGCTCCTTAAACATTTCAACTCGGAAACATTCAACCTTCTTCTCTCCTCTGCTCGCACCCCCCAAGCCTCAGCTCCACAGAGCACAGTTGGGACAACAACACCCTCATTCAGTCATCTCGTTGCTTCCATCCCCAACGTCCTACAGCTCATTACACTCTTTAGTGCACCCAACATTTTACATCCCTCCTTCACTCGCGCCTTCACTTAAGTTTCCACTTGTTCAGTTATCTCCACATGGGAGCCTAGATACTTGAAACACTGAACTTCCACCGAGAGCACTCCATTTATGGTGACACTAATTTTGCTCGCATTAACAGTCTTTGAGCATCTCATTACTTCACTCTTACCCACGTTCACTCTGAGCTTCCTCCTCTCACACACTCTAACAAACTCAGACACTATTGCGCTCCTTAATACTGGAGAAACTTTGCATTTCCATGCACAGACAGCCTCGTTATCGGCTATTGACTTTTCCTTCTGCTACCAAACCTCTCCCCAGACCTTGCCTGGCAAGTGCTGGAGGAGCCCTACGGGAGTGACCACTTCCCCATCACCATCACTAATTTCCATCCTGAAGATACTTCTAACGCTCGCCAATACATAGCTAATGCGTAAAGCAATCGTTCACCGCTTATACAACAACACCTCTCCCACCTCAGGATATATCCTGTGACGAGATGGTAGAAAACTTTAATAGTACCCTCTTTCACGCTGCAGATCGCAGCATCCCTATAACCAATGGAACACCACGTAAAATTAGGACACCCCGGTGGAGTGACCTGTGTGAAATTACAAAACGGCAAAGGAAGCGTGCAATCAATCGATGCCGGTGCACCAAAGCAGGAGCAGAATAAATTATGTCTAGGCGAGAAACTGCAAAAGCACGAAATAAATACTTCCTATCTAGGGAAGAATCATTGCAAAACTTTGTATCGTCCATTAATGTGAACACACTTATGTCTAAAGTGCGGTCCCTCATACGAAAAATAACTGACTGTTCTTGCCCTTTCCCCCAGCCAACCCTAAGGATGATGGGAACGTCCCACATCGATCCGCAAGAAGTCTCTGACTCTTTGCAACACATTACTCCTCCGTCAGCTCGGATTGTGGGTACAGCCCGGCTTTCCGTATCGCAAAGCGTAGTGCAGAACAAAATGATCTGAACTTCTCCATAAATTCCCTTACACCTTACAATGAACCTATCACGGTACGCGAAATCCTTGGTGCAATTCGCACCTCCAACCCTTCTGCTCCTGGTAAAGATCAAATTTCCTACGAGATGCTTCGGCACCTACATCCCTCTGCACTCTCCTTCTTGTGTCTTATTTCCAACTCAGTCTGGTGTATCTTTCCTATCCCGATCGATGGAGGGAGGCAGTGGTTCTGTCTTTCCCAAAACCTGGTAAGCCTACCGATGAATTGACCAGATACCATCCTATAGCCCTCGCCTCGTGTGTAGCGAAGTTTCTGGAGAAGATTGTGAATGCCCGACTGACTCAGCAACTAGAAGCGAACTCATTCGTCTTCCCATCACGATTCGGATTTCGAAAGATGCCATCAGCGCAGAACGTATTATTCCGCGTTGTGACTGATATCCAAGAGGCCTTAGACCGCAAGCAATACACTGTTTGCGTTTTCTTTGACCTTGAGAAGGCATATGATACAACCTGGCACTAGGGCATCCTCCGAGAGATCCACCGGATGAGACTCCGGGGTCACTTAGCATTTTTCATCCGGAACTTCCTCCGGCGGAGAGTCTTCCGGGCCAAAATCGCCCATCACCTTTTGGACACACACATCCAAGATGAGGGGGTCCCCCATGGTAGCGTAGTTTCGTGTACTCTATTCGTGATTGCCATTAATGGTATCACGAGTGTGATCCCTCCCTCCTTGAACGTGAATGGGCCACTGTGCAGTGACGACTTTATGATGTACGCATCGGCGCCAGTAGTGTTCCAACTCCAACGTCAACTACAGAATGCAATTGCCCAGGTGGTTTCCCGGACAGAATCTCGAGGTTTTAAAAATATCGAAAAGTGAAACATGTGCTCTTCATATCCATCGGTCTCGCACACACACGGAACCAGCTTCGGATCGCATCGCACTTCCCCTGAGGTGCAGATAGTATAACATCATTACGCCTTTACCGTGCTATCATCCGGTCCAAACTGGACTATGGGAGCGTGTTCTATGGCTCCGCAAAACCAAATATTCTCGAAACACTCGAACCAGTTCACTATACCGCCCTTCGCGATTGTACTAAAGCTTTCCGCTCCTCCCGTATTGCCAGCCACCTTTGTGAAACTGGTGAGCCTAGTCTTGCCCTGCGACGAGAACAAATTGACCTCCAATTTTATTGCGATGTTCCCGGTCGCCCCACCTCCCTTTCGTGTACCACAATCCGGCAGCGCCATCCCAATCTTGCTCCTTCCTCGAGCTTCTCCGAACGCATCGAGCTCCTCACTGCTGAGCTTGGACTACCACACATTTTGGTGGACCCTCTCTTGCGAGACGCTATTCCCATCTCTTATACCAGAAAATATGCTCTGCTCTCACTATTTTGCTGGCCGAAAGGCAGATGTTGCACACCAAAATCTTCCAGCTATTTTTGTAGCCCATGCGGAGACTCATCACGCTGGTTGCTCGTACATCTTCACTGATGGATCAAAAGACGACGATGCTGTGGGTTGTGTGCAGCAGTGCTGCCCGGGCGCGTCGTCACTAGGAGACTCCCGCCGTCAGCGTCAGTTTTCACTGCTAAACTCACGGTCATTGCCGATGCCCTCTTGGCGGCCGATACTCATCCAGATGCCAATATCTCAATCTTTAGTGATTCGCTCAGTGCGCTTCAAACCCTGGAGATCTTTAACAATTGCCACTCTGTCCTTTCAGCAATCTTACGCTGGCTTGTGAGTTTGTCCTCCAGAAACAAGAACGCTTGTGCTGGGTTCCGGGCCACTGCGGGGTGGTGGGCAATGAGCGGGCGGACGAATCGGCGCGAAGAGCTGCAGCGGCGCCTGACCCAACAGAACAGCGTCCACTCCCATATGAAGACTTTTACCCAGCGATTAAAAGAACTGTGCGAAATAAATAGAACATGAAATGGTCTGATGTTCCTATGAGAAATAAATTGCGTACTATTAAAGACAACCCTGGGTCTCATCAAACAGCCGATCTCGACGGACTGAGGTAACTCTATGCCGATTGAGAATTGGACATAGCAGACTAACGCACGGATACCTAATGTAGGCGTCACCACTTCCATACTGCATGGACTGTCTAGTCCCTCTTACAATAGCCCATGTTTAGGCAGGGTGCCCCACATGGACGGAATGTCGACGCACATACTTCCCCAGGGGTCGATTCCTGGACCTTCCTAATATACTCCGCCTAATTCTTACTGAGTTCCCTCAGAGGCAATTCAGTGCGGAACCGCTTCTCAGCTACCTTCGAGAAACCAGCCTCCTTGCTGAAATCTGATCTGTTGTGAATTGTTCATACTTAATCTTACCGATAGACTCCAGCGTCCCAGAAGACCACCGTTTCCTTTGCTCACTTTGAGTAGAACACATTTGTTACTTCTCCCTATATCCGTATAAACAGTAGAGACCTAAGCATGCCGTGAGTCGAAACAATCCCGGAGACTGACGATGACTTGATGCAGCGCTGGCTCCTGGTTTGACGTTCGGTGCCAGAAGGACATTGACTCCAGTGCACTAGAAAGCCTTGACACTCTTATCTAATCTTGCGGTGGTTCAGAAGAGGAGAGTCTTTTAGGAGTGGTTGCAAGCGAAGTCGGTGGTGGCCTATAACAGCTATTTATACAGAGAATAGAAACGGGTGGTGAAAAGAGCCGAGAAAGTACTGTGAAAGGTGGTGCACGGATTCCGGTGTTGAGAGAAACTTTTAGCGGAAACAATTTGTCATTGTAGCGGAAACAGACAAACTATTCATCAGGCCCATAATCTACGCAAACACCGCATGGTCCTCTGATCTTGCACCCACACACATTAACTCCCTGCAAAGGATACGGAACACAGCCTTGCGCATTGCAACGGGCTGTACACAGTCCTCACCCATTCGGCCCTTGCATAAAGAAACCAAGGTCCTCCCTCTCAAACATCATCTCAATATGAGAGGGACCCAATTCTTCAACAAGGGCTCTGACCCGGCACACCCCTGCCACAACCTACTGAACCCTCGCCCAACCGATCGACACCCACATAACACACCGGCAACACACTCTGATCTCTTTTCGCGACCATTCCTGAGCCTACAGATAACACATCTCTGCACAAACAGATACACACACACACACTTCACAGCTCATGCATTAGATGAACACAAGAGTCAACACAACACGGTCTTGCAGAGTCACCCGCCTGGGATGGACGTGTAGGAGTTGGGGTTGCCAAGGGGTGACATGGTCCACCTGTCGCGGCTGCGGTACAGGCACCACACGGCCCTACAGTCATAACATAGACTGGGAAATGTCCCTTCCTATATTTGCTCGTGGTGCCGGGGTTCACCCGATACGGTCGAGCACGTCATGACCTCGTCCCCTGCCATTGCACCCAGCAGATTCCACCATAACGTCAGGGCGTGATCTGTGAGAGCGTCCGCGAGACACTATCAGCTTCTTGGGCGCAGGCCTAATGTAAGGCCTTTCACTTGCTGTAATTCTCCCAACACAAACACGTCGGTGGGTTCCCGGGCCTCGGGCTGTTCGCTGGCCGTGGCTCCTCCATCGCAGGAGAAGCTGGGGTTGAGCGACAACATCAACTTTTAACGGATATTATTAAGGAAGGAGTGCGGGAGGTGGTAGAGGTGATGAGGAGAGGACTGTATGACGCGATATTTATCCCAACTGTGCTCTACGGAGCTGAAACTTGGGTGGGAGCAAAAAAGAGGAAGTCGAATGTTTCAGAGTTGAAATGTTTGAGGAGCATGGCTGGAGGGATGCTGAGAGTCAGGTTCAATAACGACGTTATTCGAATAAGAACGGAGATTGTGAAGAAGTTAGAGGACAGAAAAGATTCACGTGTGCCATTTCGGGCGCATGATGAAAATGGTTGGTGTGAGATTGATGAAAAGGGGTGATAAAGGCAGAGGTGAGTGAACGTGGGCCTTGAGTTGGACCAAAGTTTGAGTGGATGGTTGGCGTGTAGCAGACGTTAGGAAGGAGCGACAAGAGAGCGTGCAATCGATGGGCGTGAGTGGAGAATGATTGTGAATGGATGGGTTTAGACGATGCCGTGATGTGCTTTCCCGCCCTTGGCATTGTGTTGAGAAACAGGATGGTCGGGCCCTGCTGCTGACACTGACTTCGAACCGCACTCTTGACCCAAGCGTGTGTTGCGGCGGCTCTCGACCGAACCCTTAAGCGTAAAAGGGCTAAGTTTGTTTGAGTGTGAGTGTACGAGAGAGTGTGCGGTGCGACTTGCAAGTCACACCGCACACTCTCTCGTTGTTGTTTCTCTCTGCGGCTCGGTCCTACTGTCCTTTCTGTAAATTTGCCCACAAAACTACTTTAGCTTTGGTAGAAACGTTTGATATCAGCTGTTGGCGTATAAGCACAAAGCAATGCTTGACACAGCCATGAATCTTTGATCAAAAGGAAAGCAAACATATCACTTGAGCAACAATTTATCCGTTCAGATCTATTTGAATTGTGTTAATTAACGTTGAATAAATTTTACTAGCACACTACATTGAATGTGCGAAAATATTTTGCTACTTCATCAAAATCCCCTTCAAAAATATATTTTTTGACCAGAACTGCAACCAATCCTTGTTGTCTAGAACTACAATGTAATTGGTTGGCCCGAACTACAACCAAATCTTGTTTTCCAGAACTACAAACGCGTGGCCGAGGTGTGGATGGACGAGTTTGCAGAGTTTGTCTACAGCCACCGGCCGCACTACCGCCGCCTTGACGCCGGGGACCTGACAGAGCAGAGGGCGCTTAGGGCCCGTCTGCAATGCAAGCCCTTCAAATGGTTCATCAAGGAGATTGCCTTCGACCTCATGCGCGTCTACCCGCCTGTCGAGCCTCCCGACTTCGCTAGTGGAAAGGTCTGTAGAGGACACATCCTCTAGTGATGAGATTTGGATCAAATTAGATCAAGAGTGAACCCACCCCCCTTTCTGGGGGATGCGGCCTAGTGTCTGTATCTGTAACTTTTTCATGAATATTTTGTGACATGTCTAGAATAATGATTGCCAAGTCTTCTTGCATATTTTTTTTATGTCTTATTACATAAGTCAGTTCAGATTTTAGCTACCATAAATTTAGATCTCTGATCAAGTAAGTAAGAGAGGTGCTTAAGTATATTTATTGACTTAATACTTGCAGTTAATTGATTAATTGCAAAAAAAAGCAACCGTTTGTTGTCTCTATTTCACTTATTGTGTCTTAATCTTGACAAAAGTTTGGTGCCAAAAGGACATTGACTCCAGTGCACTAGGAAGCCTGACATTCTAATCTAATCTAGGCTAAGCACCGGACCTTGCCCTCCCTCCCTAACCTTACACTCCTCCAGCTGAGCAGCGTTGTGTCCCCCGCCCTATGTGTGGACAGCGGTCATCGCGGTCACGGGGAACGTGTCACCATGAAGCGGTGTGGCAGCGGCAACGAACAGAACATGCACTTCACGTGGCACAAGGACATCAGGTGAAGCCGTTCACTAGTTTTATTCTGTTTATTTAAAGTTAGTTGTCAATCTTTCTCTTCCATTTCGTAAGAGCCATAGTTGTAGCATGCGCTTCTGCTTTTTATTCGAATGAATCTTGATGAGGAAACATTACAGAGACGTATTTACGAGAGAATCTTGGTAACATTCATTGAAAGTAGTTTTCGACAGATTTAGACCCATGTGTCTTTTAACCTTACCCGGGAATTTCGAAACTTTCAAGTTGATCGACTTTCTCCGAGTTTTCATGTTTGTTTGATCAAGAACTGCAACGTGACTCCGCTTGGTCCTAAAATGGCGGCCGGGCCCGTCCAGTCGAGAGTTGCCGGTTGAACCTCCTTCCCCTTTACCTATATAAGAGAAGGCTGCCTTACCCCAGCAGTCATTCGTGCTCAGCTGCTTGACGGTGGCACACGGGCCCTGAGCTCCTGATTCCAGCACTTTCCCGCCTCACTAGACCCACAGGGTCTAGTGAGGCGGGAAAGTGCTGTCGGACCTTAACTGTCGACGGACCTTAATAATTTGTCGACGGACCTTAATTTGTCGACGGACCTTAATTTGTCAACGGACCTCAATTTGTCGACAGACCTCAATTTGTCAACATGCGTTAAATTTGCCGACATGCGTTAATTTGTCGACATGCGTTAATTTGTCGACATGCGTTAATTCGTCGACAGACATTGATTTGTGGACAGTCATTGATTTGTCGACAGTCATTGATTTGTCGACAGTCATTGATTTGTCAACAGTCATTGATTTGTCAACAGTCATTAATTTGTTGACAGACGTTGATTTGTCAACAGACGTTGATTTGTCAACAGACGTTGATTTGTCAACAGACGTTGATTTGCCGACTGAAGTTGATTTGCCGACTGAAGTTGATTTGTCGACTGAAGTTGATTTGTCGACTGAAGTTGATTTGTCGACAACGTTGATTTGTCGACAGACGTTGATTTGTTGACAGACTTTAATTTATCATCAAACGTTAATTTGTTGACGAACATTAATTTGTCGACAGATGTTAATTTGTTAACAGACGTCAATTTGTAGACAGGCATCAGGGAATTTAGTTTACACTGTAAAAGTCAGGAATTTTTGTAAAAATAACTGGAAAATTTTGAATATTTGTCAGTGTCTAATTTCTTATCATATATGAAATATCATTTAATATAATATTACAACTTTTACATTATCTATGTAAAATTTCATTCGTAACTTGCCTTAACCTAATATTCAGTTGACTTTGTTATGTTGCAGTCTTTTCAAGTTGGCTAATTGGGCAAATCAGGGTTAAATGACGGCACAATGGTTTTATATTTGTCTTTTTGTAGTAGTTGACAAGGCAAAGGTTATTCTAACAATAGAATACTGAGTATAAACACAAGTGATTAACAGCCAAAGATATGTAACACGCGTAAGACGAGCGTGTGGTGGAGAGTGTGTGTGCCTATAGCGAGGGAGTGTGTAGAGTCTACCACCGATGCCCAGCTGCCGCTGCCGAGAGAGTCTGGGGTGTGAGTGTGCGGTCGCTGCCCAGAGTATGTCGAGTCTGAGAGTCGCTGGCCGGAGAGTGTGTGCTAGGTCTCGCTCAAGCTGCCTCTGAATGCTAATGTGGGTGGGCCATGATCATGAAATTCAAGGAGATCCTCCAATCGAGGGAGAGGATTCACCCTTTTGGGTCATCTAAGAGGCGGGCCTTC
>SDVV010012449.1:0-15456 GCA_016164225.1 Gammarus roeselii
TATTTGCTAGCTGAGGTTGATCATAATAGTATTTTGCCCAGCGTTGCAGATAATGATCGTGGAAGAAATATATCACATGTACGTATGATCATTGCTCAACCATGAAAATTAGGAAAATGACGCAAATTGGAGATATTTAAATAGTTATGTTGTCCCAGTTGGTCATTTAAAGTGCCTCTATTTCTCAAGTTATAGTAATCTGAGACTTTTCCAATGCACTGGTGTGTTCATTGTTTCGGATTTGTTCAGCGAGTCATAAAAATTGAAAACTTTTTACGACTCGCTAATTCTTGTATCAAGGGCAGCATCAAATCGTGTTGATTGTGCAACAAGTTCATTTTTGTTGGGTGCATGCCCGTCTACTAAGTTCCTGCTATATTCAAGTTACTACTACAATTGTTGTGTTTGACCCGGTGCTATTGCTTTTTTTTGCAAATTGATGAGTGCCATATAATTCGAAATGTTTCAGAACCCAGATTCCAAAAAAATTTCCGTTTGTGCGATGTAACGCTCTCATAAAAATAGCTGAGACTTCTAAAGTTACGAATCAATCATGACAGGCAATGCATAATTTAAAAGCTATTGTAGATTAATACAAACATAACCAAAGTTCATTTAAAAATTCATATTTTAAACATTCATCTGTAGCTGGATCCTGATCGCCGGTTACAGATTGCAGGATACTGATTGCAGGATACTGATTGAAAGATACAGACACGGGGTACCAGCAAGCCAACGTCCGCTCTGAAGAAACCGCTGAAGTTTCTTCAGCGACTTGTTTATCGGACAGGCTGGCGCCTGTGTCGAGAGACTGCGAACTCAGCGCTTCGGGGGAGTACGGATAGGTCAGCGATCCCTTAGCAACAGGTCATCGGGTTTGAGCTGCAGAGATGAAAGGGTACGATGAGAGTTCGTGAAGCCTGGTCGCCGTGTAAACGATAGGATGTCGGCCATAAGCCTATTCGTTACATAAATGTGTTTATGAGCCTAGTGCGACTGCGACGTTGGTTAGAGGAGTGGTCACCGGCCTGTTCCCGGGTGAGTGGTGGGCGATGACGTCACGATTATGGACGATTATGGGCTTTTTTATATCTCCGAAGAACGATCTGAACACCCGTTAGAAGGCGTCCGTAGTTAGTTGTTGCCGAAGCCCTCCGTTGCCAAGTTCCTCACCAAAGCCATAGTAGTTAGCAATTGTAGTTAGAGATCCTGAGTCTACAACGAGTGACAATTCTCCAAGTGAAAAATCATCATAGTCCGTTAGCAAGGGAGATCCTGAGTCTACAACGAGTGACAATTCTCCAAGTGAAAATTCGTCTTGGTCCATTAGCAAGGAACATGGACCATTGAACTATGAATCTACGGACAGTTCTAGTGTCCGAACTAGTTAGTCGACTAGCTCCGGAAAGTTTTCCTTCAACGTGCCTCGCCGGGCGCAAGGGAGTTTCCTTCAACGTCCACGAGGACCCAGAGCCAAGGGTCACGAACATCCCGGTGAGCGTTACGTGGTTCATTATTTTTTCTACGTCTATGAGGGGTAAAATGTCACAATACCCGGTCATTGGTTAAAAGGTGGTTAACGCCAGTTGTAATTCATCAAAGTGGTATATCTTGTAAAAGGAGAAACTCTAGGATTGGACCGTTTCCCATGTGTCGTTAGGAAGGTATAGACAATATGTAATTAACCTGTGTGACCCCGTTTTGTGGTTGGGGTCCTTTTCATTACGCACGTGTGTGCATATTCACTATTTGTGGTGCGTGGCTCACGCCTTATTATTAGGATAGACATATCCATCTCTTACTAGCGGCGGTATCAATATTAGGCATACGTGCCTGTGTTTTTGAATGTGCTATTTGATTATTGGTGTGCATTCTACATCTAAGCAGCGGGTTTTATATTGGGCCTACTGTGTGTGTTACTAATTCCTATTGTGGTTCGGTACGTGCGCCAGTTCTGTGCATTCTATTTTATAGAGTTGGTATATGTTATAGCGGTGGTCCCCGTGCGCCGGGGTACATATTATAAGTAGGCTGTGTCAGGTGGAAGGTCAGTCACCGGGCTTCTTTATATTTAACAGAAGTAAAGCCATGTACTAGACGAGTGTTTCAATTTCCACACATAGAATTGCAGGGTTGTATGGAGATTCACACTAGTTATCATATTCCTCACCCACTCCAGAGAGAGTAACGGGTGAGTGTCATTTAGGTAAACACTTTAGACCTCATACTGGGTCGGGCGAACTCACAAGCCATCGGTCATTAATGATATAGGGTTTGGCAGTGATTGCCTTTAAATATTATTATTGAGCTGGGCGGCCACACATCTTTAGATTTAAAAAAAAAAATGGTTTGAATCTCGTAGGACTCCTACAGTTTTGTAAGCTTTAGTAGAGTTCTTCAATTATATGCATTTTTCAAAATATGAATGTTTAACGTTGTAATAGGCGTTGTTTTTTAAATTCTCAATTCTTGAAAGATATATACCTATACAGTTTCAAGGTTTTATGGTATGAATACATCATTTAGGAGCTCGTGCGAGTTTTACGATTAAATGAAAAATGTTTTGACCCGTGAACTTTGATTCATCCACATTTTTTGACATTTTTCGTTTCATTGAATTTGTCGGTACTTCATGTAAGGTGGTGTTATGGAGGCCTTGTAAATTTAGAAGGAGACACTTTTTCAACTCATTTCGGTTGAATGTTTTTTGAGATAGTGTTTCCTCTATTGACTCAGTGTTGGCAGCTCTCTCACCAGTGGGAACTTTGGTTTGCAAGGGCAAAGTAGGAGACTCTCCAGTTCCTAAAAAAATATTTTTTAATCTGTGACTGGTCAGCACTGCAGTGGTGATGGCCATGTACCGCTGCAGATGGACTCACGCGGGCATCACCAAAAGAGCATCTGCCATCACAGGTAGGCCTGTACTGGTCACTGTAACTAGGGTGACCTCCCGTTGAGGCTGTGAGAGGAACCTGTTGGGCACGGTTTTTGAAGCGCGTGTCGTGTAATCGAGGCTGTTTGACCCAACCTTTTTGGCCAACGTGGTTAATGTTAGGTTGTTGCTGTGTGTTGTCATGATGGGCATTTCCTTGTCTGCTGGCTGCAGTAGTTACGTATTGCTGGGGCTCCACTGGTTTTCTTGTTTTTCAAATATGCAGCCACTCACACTTTTTTTTGGTGCATTGCATATGACGATACGAGTCATTACATACCCTTGGATAGAATTTCTTAGAGTTCATCACTTTTGCAACCAGACCTTCCCAATTCCATGAACTTATTGCAACGCTTTGGGTGGGTAAAGCCATATCCATTCCCTGACACTCGCGGAAAAGAGTCTCTGTGATCTCCCTGGACGCCATGCACGAACTGTTAACGTGGATCAACATCGCATTTCTGCCCGCTAACATCCAAGCCAATTTGGTTTAACTTTACTCACAGGTCACAAAAGTCCGTTAAAACGATATCCGGCTTCCCCCTTGAGCGTGGCGTCATCCAAGTACCGCATGTTCAATTCTGAAATTGCACTACCGCACAGTTGGTCAGGTACGCTGGTCATGTGCTCGTATAAATTAAGCTCAGTAAGTGAATGACACACTGGAGCAGCTCAGATGTACGAACCCTGCCATACAAAATATGACAGTATTGTGAAACTTATTGCGAGATACCTATTTAGTGGCGAAAGTTGTGATGTAAAACGAATTGAAGTGGTAGGAGTCACTCACAATTAACAAGCAAACCCGCAAATGAATAAAGACTGCATAAGGGAATTCCAACGCACAGGAGATAGAAACAAGAATAATTCCCTACTACATCAGTTCAGGTATGCACCAGTGCTTATAAATAATGTACTCGTGAGAAAAGGGCGAAATTTAATGAAGAATATGGACAAAATATGAAATGCTGCCATACTTGTAAATGAATCACTCTCATATCTAAAATAAATCATTTTTTTCATCAAAACAGGCATGGAGTGCCTGTTTGACCTCATCTGTCAACGGGCAGGACAACCTGAAGATGACAATTCTGCATCAACTCCTTCGACTGTGTCTTTAAACCTTGACCCTCCTTACTCTGCTAGGCCATCCTATTCTGCCACTCTATAGTAGCACTGATCATCCCGCGAGATAGCCATGAAAGTAAGTGGATTGACTATTTATGCACGTACGTATACAACTCTGTGTACTTCCCTGTCACTCTCTCAATTGCTTATTGTCCTTTCATTCGCTAATTTCTTTACAATTGTACTTCATGCTATGTGACTTAATTTCTGCCATTGAGAGATGATTGCCATCATAATCGCGGCCTAAGGAAAGGGCCAACTAACCATTGCTAATCGATTTCATTGTTTGTATGATCCAGAATTTCGATCACTTCTTTTATTGGTAATCAGTTGGTTGTTTGTTTACCGATTCGAGACTAGACCATTTGAAGGTGAAGAGTCCGTTCAAAACGATGTTCACATTTAAAGGAGTAGTTGTCACGTGCAGGAGCGTTGCCATTCTTTCTCAAGGAATTTTTGTTAAATCTACTGCCATGAAACCTGACTCTTTAGACGTTCAGAATGTATTCCTGTGTTGCTCCTAATTTGCTAAACGCTCATGGTCAGGTCTCTACTTACTTAAAAAATTCTCTGTATATAAAAAATGTAGAAAAAATAAATGAAGAATTAGTACTGTTTAAGAAAAACACTCAATCTGTCGTAGAAAAAATGGTGAACCATTGTGATTTCAGTGAGATTTTCTGGTCCTTGTTCTAAATATCTCAATAAACATTTTTCATGAGTGTGGAAAACATCGTTCAAGTTTGCTACTTTATTTATAGGGCTTGAGAAAGTTAATTCTGGACACATCCACATCTCTGCTATTTCATTGTTTGTCATGATCCTGGGGAAGAATATAAACACAAACCTCTTCATTTATCATGAACTAATTTAAACATTGGTTGACCCTACAAATAACATGAAATTGAAAATGGAAGGATTTATTCCTACAATCGGCACAGGTACTCCTATGCCTCTATTTTCATTCAGCACGTAGTTGTTTTCAGAGTTATATATGAAAGCTATGAATAGAGGACATCGCAAACTTTCAAACAGTGTCCTTTAACGTGTAACTTTCACGAGTCGCGATGTTTTATCTGTCAAGTGTCAATCGATCAAGTGCTGGCCTATTTAATATAAGAAATTACCAGCCCCGGGTAGAATAGTGCATGGTGTGTTATTTTTTCAAATTATTTTGCTTGCTCCCAGGCTATAGAATACAAGTAGTAAAAAGTAACACCATATTCTCTTCCAAAGTTGTCATTGTCACCCTACTCGGGTATTTTGGAATTTAATATCAAGAAAAAAAAATCAGTGTTTAGTAATTGTTTGTAAAGTGAGTGATATTTCTCGGAGAGTACATGGCTAGTTTTATAGTAAAATGTGCTGTCCTAAAGAACTTGTGCGTCACCAGCTAAACTTATGGTCAGCAGCATCATGGTAAACAAACACACAGGCTCATTTATGCCAAAATATCGCGTGGAATTATCCGACTTCATCAAAATCTTGCGGAACCTATTCACTGTCATAGAATTGATGTAAACTACTATCAATTAGTCCTGAAACAATTTTTGCCTGTACAAATAGTCATTACTGATAATAAACACGTCATAAGATTAGCTGGACTCACTCACACCTTAGCACTTTATGAGCACGGCTTCTATGGACCATGCAACTAACAGCCTTTCTTCTATTTAGCTTCATACTGTCCACGAACACATTCATTGTGTACGTCGATCAGTATCCATGACAAGGTAAAAGACGACAAAAAGTTATATTCAACCATCGCATTCATAGTCGCGCGTGGCAACGCAAAACTACAACAACATGTCCATCATCTTGGTTGAAAATAACTTTTTATGACATCTCATAATGCATTACGACTATTGTCCCAATGAAGATGCTTTCTCGTTCATGTGTAAATTCTATCAGACTAGAACGTTGTCGACACATGCGCACTGGAAATTATGTAAGGAAATTTGTTGCTACCCTACATTTAAACTGTTTTTTTCTAAATATTATAGGGTTTATATCAAATACCGCAACAAATATCATTGTGTTGATTAACTCTTGGAATTTTATGACATTATTTCTTCGGTAATGAATAATGATCAACAAATCTCCTGCGTTACCGTAACGTTCATTGCCTGTTTCAAGAAATACGATACTGACAAATCGAGCCCGAGGGAGTTATAAGTCGCCTCTTGTCTCGCCAAGGTGCCAACACTCTACTTGACTGGATACTCAAACTGCTGAAGTTCCTCTGACGGGCTATTGAAAGACAATTATCAAGGAAAATGTGTCTAAGTTGACAGACACTATCTTATCTCTGCCTTACAGGAAATGGAGCATAAGTTAGCGCTCAGCTCATCTCTGCCTTATAGGGAATGGAGCATAAGTTAGTGCTCAGCTTATCTCTGCCATACAGGAAATGGAGCATACGTTAGTGCTCAGCTTAAATGAAATCGCGCAGCAGAAAAAGTGATCTAGAAGTCATCACAAGCTGACGCAAGTTCGCTGCGATGTGAAAACGTATCTAAATTCTCATCATCGTGTTTACAACACTTATAGAGGATCCTACACTCTAATGCTGCAGTAGTATGCCTATTTAGGTTCCAGACACATAGACGATTACTTTAGAATTGCTATAATAAGCACGATAACGTCAATAAATTGTAAAGTCAAGTTTGTTTTACTCAGGTAGCCGGAGGGCTTACACCTATTTGTAACGGCACAGGATGTAACCTCAAAAGTGAAGAATACCGAAAGGTAATTGGATAAAACCGTCAATTTACAGTTGGAGACGTACTGAAAAATGTCAATGTCGTCGGAATTATTTTGAAGAAATTCCTCTAATGATACGTTAGCAAGCATTTGAAGTGATAGGAGATGAACAAGTTGAGCACCCAACACATTGTCAAAAATATGACCTTTTAGGGAAAGTTTTCTGAACTTGATTACATGAACATTTTAGATATCATTATAAACGCCGAATCTTTGTAAGTACATTTACATTTTTCATCATTTCTATCCCCTGAGGGCTTAGTAACCAATACCAAAAAGTTTGCTTCCAGCTTGACGGTTCTTTTGGTCATGAATTTAATCCTTTGCAGGTCATCGTCGGAATACACAATGATTGCTAGTATGTGCTAATTTAGCTCTATTTTTACATTTGTGTACATGGGCTTCGAGTCCCCGCATAAGAGCTGAGTATCATTTTTTAATATAAGCGTCGGAATATTAAAAGCACAAAATGGACTAGACATTATTTATATTGTCCCTCCTCATTTTATGGATTCCAAGTGACAAAAATTGTAGTTCAAGCGAGTGTATGCGCCGAGAAAGGCTAATGGGCTCTCTAGGAAATCAATGTTTAGCGAAGGCAAACAGCCAGGTTTGAGCCACTACTGATGTCTTCCAGTATGGTCATGCTGGTTGCTTAAAGCCTCTATGCGGTTCTGATGAAGTGTCATGAGATCGTTTCAGAAATTTTTGTCACAACGGAATGAGGGCAAAATAAAATGAACTCTCTTGACAGTGAGGTTCCGTCAAGTTGCATATACGCCGGTACACACGAGGTGTAAGCGCCATATTTTCAAAGGACAGGCTAAAATTGGACTATGAAAACCATTACACCGTAAAATATTAATTAAAATACAGCAATTTGCAAGTTCCAAAGACCGTCGAAAAAATAAATATATCCATCAAGACTGTTGATACACTAGTACGCAACCTATCGACATACATCTCAACACCTGTTGCAGTGAAATGCATTCGTCTCCACTGTCAACTTCACATAGTATTGTCGTACAGATAGTGACACTAGGCCGAATCTGCCCCCAGGAAGGGTGTGGCCGACAGCTAGGCGCACTTCGCACTCCATTCATACACTCTCACAACCTAGCCCTTTTGTGCTAAAGGGTTCGTCCAGAAGACCCCGCAACACTTACTGTGGGTCGTGAGTGCGGTTCGAGGTCAGTGCCAGCAGCAGGGCCCGACAGTGTGATTGGTTTACCCCCGTCGCGTCATGACAATAGGGCCCTCCCCACCCACAACCATCGCGTTTCTCAACGAGATGCCAAAGGCGGGAAACCACATCAGGGCAGCGTCAAAAAAGGTCATTTATTCATAACCATTCTCCAACTACGCCCATTCATTGCCCGCTCTCTCTCTACCTCCACACTCTAGTCTTTTCTGCCTATCGCCTGCTTCACAGTATCCATCCACCCAAACTTCGGTCTATCTACGTTCACTTACCTCCGCCTTTATCACCCTTTTCACCCATCTCCCTTCATCCATCCGAACCATCAGAAAATACGCAAATCTACTCTATCCTCCATCCACGTTCTAATTCGAACAACGTCGTTATTGATCCTGACTCTCAGTTGCACTCCAGTCATGTCTCTTAAAGCATTTCAGCTCAAAAATATTCAACCTTCACTCTTCTGCTCACCCGCCTCAAGTTTTAGCTCCGTAGGGCACAGTTGGGACAACTACACCTTCATACCCTCTCATTCCATCCATCATCAGCGTCCTACAGCTCATTACACTCTTCAGTGCACCCAACAGTTTACACCATTCCTTCATTCGCGACTTCACCTCAGTTTCCACTAGTTCAGTCTTCTCCATGGGGGAGCCCAGAAACTTAAATCTCTAAACTTCCTTCAATAACTCTCCATTTAGATGGACACTAATTCTGCTTGCATCGACATTCCTCGAGCATCTCATTTCTTTATTATTACCCACGTTCACACGAAGCTTCATTCTCTCACACACCCTACCAAACTCCGACACAAGTCTACACAGCTTCTCCTCTAAATCCGCCACCAGTGCCGTATCATCCGCAAACAGTAAATGGCTCAACTGCCAACCCCACCCGTTCGCTTCCAATATCTACAAGGTAAGACCCATTATACTCACGTTCACCAGCCTGACCGTTCCATTCCATCCATGTAGAGATTGACTGCCAGGGAGACAACGCAGCTTTGTCTCAGACCCACATTCACATCGTTCTCCACTCTGACACACTCTCTGCTGCCAACATAGAAACTCTGAACCACTTTCAACAGATTTCCACCCACTTCATACGAACGCATCAACTTCCACAGCGCTTTTTTGTCGACCTTGTCGTAGACCTTTTCCAAATTCACGAAGGCCCAGAACATATCCGTTCCTTTCGCAAGGTACTTCTCATAGTGTTGTCGTACTGTGAACATCTGATCGGCACACCCTCTACCACTCCTAAAGCCACACTGTTCCTCATCAATTGCGCCATCCGTAGAGTCCAATACTTTTGATCTGCCTCCTCTCGTACAACTTTCCGATTAATCATAAGAAACTGACACCTCATGAGTTGCAGCATTCATTTTTATCTACTTTACCTTTATACAGGGGAACAATGCAAGAAACTAAGCGCTCGATCGGCTCTATGCCCGAAAAAAAAATAGAAGCCTCATCAGCCATTTGACAATCGTTATTTCACCCCTTTTCAGGCAGTTAGCCGCAACGTCATCCAAACCAGGGGGTTTCACTGCTTTTATCATCTCTACCGCTCCCTGAAACTCTTCCCTTGTAATGTCTGTAACAAGTCTCCCCAAACCGGCATCCGTGCACGTGCATCACCACGCACAGCAACAATGTCAGCATCTCTGACATTGTTGTTCAACAACTCATCTCAAAATACCCGGCCCACCTTCTCCATACATCACCCCTTTCCAATAACAACTGGCCGTTTTCATCTTTCACCACCTCCTCCTTTACGATCTCCCATTTCTTGTCCTTTTCACCTCTTTCTAAAACATCTTTTTGCTCTCATGAAAATTTTGGCACAACCGTCTGCTCCACTTGGCATCAGCGTCACTTTTAACTCTCCTTACCCACCGCTTCACCCCTTCTTTTCTCTTCTCTTTATAGTTGTCATATGCCACCACCGTCCTCGCTTGAAAACACTCTTCAAAGGGTCTTCGCTTCTGGGGCACCGCCAGTTTGACCTCTTCGTTCCACCACTTGCAGCCCTGCCTTCCGCACCCGTCCACACCACCCTTTTTTTTACCATCTCAACAACGCATCTTTTAAACGCCTCCCAATCTTCCTCAACATCTCCTAGATCCTGCCCTCTCACGATGCCATATTCCTCCCTCAACGCCTGCTGGATCTCTTCAGCTCTGCTTTCCATATACATTTCACTCACTTTCACTACCTCGCGTCCTTCTCCCTTTTTTTGGTTCACCTTCCAACTCTGCTCCATTCTTAATCTTCATTCCACAGCAGATCACCAGACACTCATCCACTTTCTCCTTTCAATACTTGCACATCCACCTGCCCCCTACAACTCTCATCGAAATCCGCACAAAATCCATCAACGCTCCCTTCCATGGGACCCAGCGTTCGCGCTAAAATTATTTCCGCTCACGCGCACTATCGCCACTTCACTTCACCTCACTGTCATGGCCGGACACTGTCATAACCGCTAAAAATCTTTCATCACACGTGCTCACGAACTAAACGATGTTTCAGCCCACACGCATTTTCCGCCACTTCAAAATCTACCACTGTCATTTCTGCCACTGTCTTTACACCTAAACAGGCGTACCAACCTACTGGTTATCACTTTAATAAAACTTCAATTAAAAAACGCTAAAAAAACGGCATTACGTACCCTAGAAACATACGTATGTTTGTCCGCGGGTTAGAAATACGTACCTTTGCCCCGCGGGTTAGGAACACGTACACTAGGTTAGGTTAGGTTGGAAAAGTTTCATTGAAGTGATAACCTGTAAAATGGTACGACTCGTGGCTGATTCTGATGTGGTCTGAAACAGAGTTTAGGCAGAATGTTACTGGCAGATATGACAGTGGCTGGTGTGACTGAGGAATGCTTCGAATGTTCGCTGTTAATAAATTGTACCGTAGGTAGGTAGTCGGAACAACTTGTGGCTGATAAGGCAGTTGGCGGAGATGAAAGGGGCTGATCTGACGTTAGCTATAAAATAATTTAGCGCCAAGTATAGCGACCCCTCTCCATCACTGCACCATGAGCCATCCTTGCCCACGAGTGCTGGTGGATATCTGGCTTCTTGGCCTACTATTCCAACCACCAGCTCCTGTTTCATGCACAGACCTATCAGGTTTCCTCCCCTGTCATTTCTCCCGGGAACGCCCTACCTTCGTATCACATTTTTCAAAAACTACAACTCCAACTCTCGCATTAAGGTTACTCAGTACAACCACATTGAATTGACCTCCCGAAACTTCTTTGGACTCAGGTCAGTCCAAAGTTTCTCCCTCTCTACCTCATTCCTCTCGTTACCAGGTCTGTAAGCACTTACAATCGCCCATCTTGCTATGCATAACTTAAATTTTACCAACATGAATCTCAAGTCCACTTCCTTCCATTTGGTATCGCTACTAGCCAACCGATCACACAATATTAACACCACACCATCTCGTGCCCAACATTACTACACGCATTACTTTTTTCCACTTACCACACCAAATTCATATTCGCCTTTACCTTTTAACTTCGTCTCACTCAGCGCCAACACTTCAAACTTCCTCCTCATAAGCATCTCACCAATCTTTCTCCTCTTAGCTTCATTCGTACTACGACCACACACATTCAGCAGTCGCCTAGCTGTCTCTGAGAAAGGATTTCGCAGAGGTGTTATGCGCTTTACACAACGGTATATATTTATGTATAGCCACTGCTTTCAGAGACCACGAGCTGTGGGAATGTTACCAACCACACACCACTTGACATTCCTCAACCCCAGGCTGGCTCGAGCGGCGAGGCGCCCACAGCGTGTAATTAGAGTACTGTGTTTCACTGTACGTGTTTCTATATAATTCTACGCTTTATTAACTAGTGTATGGGTTAGAATCAACAATATATGTAGTTCTAATAACATGGCTATCACCTGATACTTTTCTTCACGCGGAAACCAATAGACTTCTTTATATATTTGTATTATTAGAGCCGTGGCACTAACCTGCCTCATTTCTTTTCTTTATTTCTTCTATATCTTGTTTACTGTAAGTGTAGGATGGTTGTCGTTATACTGAACGACTCTGCCGTGGTGATATCAATATTTTGGTATTTAGTTCAAAGTCCACACATGATGTATTTCGATTGTAGGAGGAAAAATGTCCGAGTTGGAAAGCTGATTATTTCAGTTTGAAGCTACCCTCGCTTTCGAGGCTTAGGCCTGGTCCAGTAATTTACTTTCGAGTCCGCCCTGCTGTGCTTGGCAAACTACTCCCCTTGACAGGCCCAAGGCAGACGGACAGAGGTGGACACTGCAGAAGGATCTAAAGTTGAGTATTGGGTAAGCACATGGATCAGTGTATAGGACAGAGTGGTAGGATTTCACTGACTCGTTGATAAAAGACCATATAGCTATAGTGAATGTTTTTTTATTGGTACTTTTTGAAGAGTTCATTAGGAGATTAGAATGAAGAGTCATAACAGAGGCAGGGATTTTTAGTTCCCTCGCCATGTCTCTTTAAGTCGCCAGCTACGACACGCAGGGGTTATGGTAGCACGATTCTACCTTCCCGGCTACAGGGATATCCCCAGCTACAGAACACAAGTCACACAACACAATATGTACGATAATTGTTCGGCAGTAAATTCAAACGTCCATGTTGATTAGAAGGTTGTTGGTGATATTCAGATGATACAATCGACGTCTACGAGGTTAGTTCCATTTCGTGAGGGTCACTTCATTCATCATCTGGGGTTCATGAATAGATCTCCAACAGTTGCGTGAATGGTTCACTCTCCCGCCTAACGCAACCTCCACATTTACCAAGGAATAGGGGAATAATTTCATGCAACCCCATTCGTCTATACGTCACTTAAGGTATAACGCCTGATAAACTTCTCTCGAATTGGACTACATGTAATATCGTTTTCGCGATTTGGGACGATTTATGTAGATTGTGTCTATTATTGAACAAGTATTGATACTACTACTACTACACTACTGTGAATGCGTCCATCTCAGGGAGCCTGCCTGTTCACGTAAGGCAAGGTAGTATTAGCAATGAACAATGTTTTTGTTCTTTGCTAATACTACCTCGCCATTGGTGCTCGAGTAGCTGAGGTGATTGATTATCTCTCGAGTAGATTCGTCAGTCATTGGTGCTCTTCTTGATGTTGGAGGAGGTGGTGGTTGAGGAGGATTGGAAATCAATGGTGCCGGAGGGGAGTGGAGGATTCTCGGGGGAAACTTGATTGGTTCATGACGAGCGTCTTGATTGCTGAGCAAGGAGCTCGAGTGCAGCCTGTCATAGAAAACTGAATTTCCATGTAAAATATCACTCGTCCTACAACTTTTACGTCTTTGATTTAATTACAATATTCAAACATTATAAATTTAGCCCACAATAAACTAATGTGTAAAATGAACTCAGGCGTGCAAATATATTCTTCCTTTTCGAGAGTGATTATAACCTCGACAACCATCTACTGACTGATGGAGAGTGGCATAGAGAAGGACAACCATCTATTGACTGATGGAGAGTGGCATAGAGAAGGACAACCATCTACTGACTAATGGAGAGTGGCATAGAGAAGGACAACCATCTACTGACTAATGGAGAGTGGCATAGAGAAGGACAACCACCTACTGACTGATGGAGAGTGGCATAGAGAAGGACAACCATCTACTGACTAATAGAGAGTGGCATAGGGAAGGACAACCATCTACTGACTAATGGAGAGTGGCATAGAGAAGAACAACCATCTACTGACTAATGGAGAGTGGCATAGAGAAGAACAACCATCTACTGACTAATGGAGAGTGGTATAAAGAAGGACAACCATCTACTGACTGATGGAGAGTGGCATAGAGAAGGACAACCATCGACTGACTAATGGAGAGTGGCATAGTAAAGGACAACCATCTACTGACTGATGGAGAGTGGCATAGAGAAGGACAACCATCTACTGACTGATGGAGAGTGGCATAGAGAAGAGCAGAAAAGCTTAACTCACGAGTTGGATTTGCAGGCATGGCAGTCCGGAAATGTGGTAAATGAAGAATGATATCTCCCAATTAGTACTGGATGTTACATTATTCGCATAGGTGATTATTTAGAGTTTTCTGTAATAAATATGACTAATATCGCAATAAAATAATGTGCTGCATTTAGGATGCCAGTGAATGAAATACAAGTTTCCGGTTTTCTACAAACTGAAGGCATGATGTAAATAAACTAATGATTTTATATACCATTTACTCAATTAGTATTGTTTTGCCCAATTTACGACAGGTGGATGCAAGTCTTGGTTAAGAAACACTGGTCTGTGTCACGTCAAATGGAGCGGTTTCAGTGGAATTATTTTTTCAAAACACTTCTCCTAATTGGAGAAAAGAAAGATAACAAAGCTAATTGCAATTCGTATTATTTTTATTATTTGCATAGCAGGAAAACAAAAGTTTAACACGATTTCTCACTGTAGAAAATTGTTGCCTGACGAACGCGTGAACAGGAGTTCCTGCTCGCATACGCCCGTCAGATACTTCATCGACGAGAAAGTGAGTTTTTAGAGATGGGAGTACACACATTGTTCGTTTCATATAATAAATATTTCACGTGACGTTCTATGTGATAAGCTGCACCCTCCTCATTGCTGTATCGGCGAATTATTCATCTACATTATTATATTACTAGTGAGTTGAATGTGTAAAAGCAGCTGATGTTACTGATTTTTACAAGAAGCCTTATCTTGTCGCCCATTGTCAATCTGGCAGCAGAGACAAGGTTTGTTTAGAGAATATGACGATGTTGCAATGCTTTAAATCGAAGAGGCACTTATTATCCCTCTCTATTGTTCTGTTTTTCGCCACTAAGGGTTGTTGTGTGGATGCTACAACGAAACGCGTTTAATACGAGTTCCTTCGTTCGATCTTCTGAGTCGCAATCAGATTCCAAATTCGATATTTTCTCGCTATCTTGGAACTGGGAATAATATTCCTGTAAAACGCGCTGCAATATTTATTTGAAATCAATGGTTTTCTTTTACCAAAATATCAATTGTGCGGAAATGCAGCACATCAACGGTAAAAAATTTGACGCTCTATGTATTGATTAATGTTGGAGGGAATGTATGAGGTAAAGTTGGCAACACTGCACCCATGTCGCTTCAGGAAGAGGGCGTTGTGCAGTTCGCCTGGTAACCAGATCGGAGGGTGTTGTTTAACCTAATGGTGTCTTACTGCAGGTGAAAAAACTGACCAGAGGTATCTGCGACAACAGGTGAACCAAGAAAGTGATCAATGGTCAACTGGATGTGATTCTACTTTTGTTGATATTAGACTCACGGACGCATCGTTAAATTGATATCTATGAAAATGAGTTGAGTGTTTTCTGTTATTCATAGACAATGTTTTCCTCATTTTATTTTATATATA
>SDVV010012450.1:0-15456 GCA_016164225.1 Gammarus roeselii
TATTAATAATATTATATTTCTTTTTGATATTGTTATTATTATTATAAGTCTTATTTATAATTTCATTATTACTATTATTCATTTTAATATAGTTCATTTATATTTTCTTGATATGTACTGATATGTATATTGGATCAAAAATCGGTAAAAATAAACTTATTATCTGGTTCAAACATCAAATAACAATACCACTCCAAATCTGTAATAGTGTTCTGCCTCAAAGCCCGATAAGTCACATTAGAGAGTCCGCTTTCGAGCAAAGTTTACCAATCAGAACCAACTTCACCGCAGCTGCTGTGGAAAACTCTAAATTTTTACGTCTGTTTTCTTTGTAGAAGTTTACCTCATCTTATTAGAAAACATTCCAAAGTTTTATTTCACGCCGCCAGTTTTTCTACTCAGACACGAGAGGGTCAAAAAGGGCTCATTTAGATGGTCAACTTATCGCCATGGAGGAAGTCTTTAATTTTAGTAACAAATTATTGTTGTCCAGCAGCAATTGTGTTTCTATTGTTTCTTTTATACGGCGATTATGAGGGTAAAATATCGATTTTAATAATGTAGATATATTCAACACAGTGCTGTAGTGAAAGAAAGATTCCTCAAACAGTTTTCGAAGAATCACCTCTTATTGTTGATTAAACGTAGGAAACGTCATTAATTAATGACCTCTTGATGTTGATTAAAGGCATGAGATGTCAAATATGAATCACCTCATGCAGTTAATGAAAGTCATGAGAAGTTATAAACTCCATTTAAGAGAGAATGTTGCATACTCTAAACAATTACCATAGACAGATTCGTGCCACTCCCTCATTGAATGATGTTGAACGTGCAATAAAACAGTTTCGGAACGAATATCTGCGTCGAAGTAAGAAGTGCCTTGCCCATACCACTCGTCTTACTAAAACCACTCCCTTTGATCATACCCATCAACATGTTTATACCACTCACCTGGCTCATACCCATGGACATGTTTATACCACTCACCTGGCTCATACCGCCATGCACAGTAGCGAGCAAATATTCGTTTATGGTTAGTCTGTAACCGGAGAAACAAATTAGACTTTCCCCACGTGGAATTTAACATCATATAGCATTTTTTATACGATACTATGTGTGGACAACCCTTCTCAATGGGTAATATTACTAAATTTTCCGATGAGTTCAAATATGGAGCGGAAATAGACATTGAAGATTTCACTTTGTTTTAAATCATAAACGATTTTTCGTTCGCTACCGCACATACCACTTAATTTGCTCATACCACCCGTATTGCTCATACGACTCGTCTTTATCATACCTCTCGTTGCAATGAATAACTGTACCGGTCGTGAGTCAGAACTTCGTTCATACCCCTCGATCTACTTATAGCGCTGTCGGAGGTTGCGCTGATGCCTCCACATCGTCATACATAGAAACAAACATAACCGCCTCTGACCGAGTAACTAAATAACAACCAGTTCAGCGCAAATATAAGTGAGCGACGGATACAATATGCCATGAAACAATGCCAAAATAAGATATTCCCGATTTAATAAATCTAGTCATACTGACATAGGCCTCAGTGACTAAATTGCGTAATGACAAACAAGTTCAGAGAGTTAGTTCTTTTAACAGACACAGAAAACAGTCCCAGTAAATTGAAAGTCATAGTAAACGAATTGATTTGATAAAGCGAACCAGCACACAAATTTAACGCTCTTCCACTAAAGAACTCCTTTGCTGTTTTGATTCAGGAAATGTTGCCTCCCGTGTGTTTTTACTGATTAATTGCAATGTCAAACATTACGACTAAGAGTTCAGACAACGCTAGTCTAATAGGAAAGTGCTCTACCGTCCCTGTGCTACAGTACAAACACTCACCAATCAAGTGGAAAAGCTGAGCCCAGAAAAGGAATGATTTTAATTATGGTGCATGTAGGTATTGAAAAACTCAATAAACAAAAAAAACTTACCAGCTCTTTCGGACAGAGGCACTTCTGGAAAAATCCAACGTTTTTCTGCGAACAATGCAAAACAAAACAGACAACGGTATAGTTAATGAATATTGCCAAGGGTGGATGACTCGGAGGAAAAAATGTATAGCAGATTTAAGTGCGGCTACAGCGCCTTGGAAAATATTGCCCATTAAGAAGTCTAGCGCTACGTCAACATGGAGGTTGTGCTTGAAGAGAGACCTGAACTGTGCCAGCTGATCGGAAGACCCTTTAATGCACGTGGTTTAACATTTATCGGCCTTCTCCTCAGTACTGAGGTGGAAATGAATTTCAGCACGAGGCCCCAAACCACACGGGGGCTGCAAAACAACTACATACAAGAAAGAGCAACAGGTGATGGCGGTGCGAAAAAATCCATCGAAACCTCAAAATCTTCTAACCGAACACATCGAAAACGCAAAACTTCAGGTCAGGGAAGCGACGGGGAACAACAAACAAGCAGAACTCCAGCTCAGAAAAACGACGGTGCACAACAAACAAGCGGAACTCCAGGTCAGGGAAGCGACGGTGCATAACAAAGAAGCGGAACTACAGGTCAGGGAAGCGACGGTGCACAACAAAAGGAACAGATCTCCTGGTCAGCGAAAGGGACGGTGCCCAACAAAAAAGCGGAATTCCGGGTCAGGAAAGCGACGGTGCACAACAAGGAAGCGGATCTCCAAATCAAAGAAGCGATGGTGCACGAAAAAAAAACACGAAAATCTCAAGGCTGGGAAAAGACGGCTGACATGAAACAAACTGAACACCGGAACCCTAAATCGACGTCATGCAAGAAACAATCGGAGCCCCGTAGCAGAGAACCAACACGACCACCGAGAGAGATAGAGGGTACAGAGCTACAGGACTGAATACTTGACCTCAGACGGCATCCGTGCTGGCACTAGTCGACGAAACCACGGTGAGAATCTCAATGACAGAATGACGGAAATGACGGTTCAGAAGGATCAATGTAGACGAACCTTCTCCAAGCAAAAGAGGCGGGTTATCAGTGTTGTACTTGAAAGAGAGCCTGACAAGCAGGACTACATTTTTTGTATGTTGGGCTTTTATTTTTACAGAACTTCTTTGGCGATTTCGAGTGCATCAGGAATATTCGTTGCTTGAGTGACTTTTTGATAAATTGAGTCAAGGGAGCTAAGATAGTCTCGAATACAGCTTTTATTACAGTGATTGGAATGTTATCCCAGCCAGTGCTGCTACTATTTTTTAAACCATTTATGATTACCGTCACATCATTTGGGTCGGTATGGGTAATGACTAACTACTAGGAATACTATTGAAGTAATTATTGACCGCATTTGAGTTCGTTTGTAGATCAGGGATGACTTGATCATCAAAGATAATTGAATCCGAATTACTAAGTCTATTTTTCCAAGAAGGTTAAAAATGATTTTCCAGGTCTTATTGCTCTTTCATTGCGAGGTTTCAATCAGATTTTGAAAATAGTTTTCAGGAGCAAAAATTAGTCAGTTCAGAAAATGTAATTTTGTATTCTTTGAATTCATCTTTACGAGTGATGGGATGCCTTTTGTATCAACGGCTCAGTCTGTTCCTTTCTTTTTGTGAGACAAGTAAACCTGGTGTCATCCACGGATTCTTAGCTGTGTGTGGCTGAGCTCTTTTGTTGTAAGCGAGACATGCACTGCGAACAACGCAAGAATTATGCAAGGGAAATGTGTGAAAGCATCCTTTAAGTTCACTGTAGAAATTATTTCTTTGAAGTCGTAAGCTCTCAGCGCCTCCCTAAAGTTTTGAATGTTACGGTCGTCATATTTGCGATTGGCACATACACTGATTCAGTATTAGTGGGAATTCTGGTTTTGAATTAAAATAGGGTAATGGTCGGAGACTTCTGTCAAATTTCTATAACAGGGTAATATTTACACGCGTAACGAAGGAGGCTCCCTGTAACTTTTACGGTCGCCAGTAACAAGCTCTTATTGGTAAGAAGAGAACCTACCAGTAGAAAACAAACCTCAGCGTAAGTGAACGGACGCTGCTCAATCGGAAACAACAATAAAAGAAGACGCTCGGAACTGACACCAGCAGCTCCAATGACACGAATTTAATCATGGTAAGCCGTGTCTGTTGACGGAAGTGATTATACATGTGCATGATTGACTGGTCTGAAGAAGTCTAGTCCGTATTCACTCGATTTCAATCCCGACCAGTTAATAGGCTGTACTCGATTCTGGAGACCTCTCCTCATATTCAAATGTGTAACCTAAACTCGTTTTTTTAAAGCGTTTATACAAATATATCACTAAAAGACAACTTGCGTACTACTCTTAAAACATCCTCTGCCATCAATATTGGAAGATATAACATTGGCGACAAGGTAAAGAAATCAGTGTAAACTTATTTGTGAAAATTCAAGAAGTCCAAACATTGAAAAATGTCTGAGTCAATGGTCAATCGCGAAATTTTCCACTCAACTACGACTTTTGGCCCGTTATTTTGGCCCGTTATAAGTTTCAAAACTACCGATCCCTGAATGCCGCCATGGATTACGATCAAGAAAAAGCGTCATTGCTGGGACCATGCCTAGCAGAAGCGTGATCACGAAATCCACAAAAAAATTAATATTAATAGGTAGAGAAGAGGCAACTTACGACGGGTTGATTACAACTCTGACGACAATATACTCAGAGCAGGAACCTGCAATTGGCGCTTTAGTGAAGTTTTTAAGGAGACACCAACCGGGCAGCCAGTCGATCGAGAGTTATGTTCGATCCCTCAACGATTTGGAAAGCAAGTTCGATTACAAGAAGTGCTGCAAGAGTAGAATCCTTCGTGATCAATTCATCACGGGATTACAATCCACCAAGTTGATCACAGAATGCGAAAAGAAGTACTCTGATACTACTGTGACTTAAGCAGAAACACTCAAATAAAAGTCGATGGATGTAGAAGACATCGTCCCGGTAGGTTCAGAGGTAAGAGTGTACCAGAACAAGCCGCAACACTCACTAAGATCGGACCTCCACACAAAAGGATTCAAGAAAAACTACGGGAACGAAAAGTCGGTGACGCGAGTGAATGAAACGTACGAATGGATAAGATGTACGGCCAAAGGCAAGAACCTGGCGAAGGAGAGTTTTGCACTCAAATTCTAGTGTAACGTATGTGGCATGGTGATTATGTGGCAAAAACATGCAGATCTGAAGCCTAAAACCACATACGAAATGAAGCAAACCACATTGCCGAAGCGGACTATTGCACGCCACCTGAAAAGAAAACTTGATGGATTACATTTCGGTGGAGAATATCAGAAACAGACATTCAACCAGGATTTACAAGGAGAACAATGGATGTAGGTTAGCAACCGTTAAAACATTCTCTGCCATCAATGTCCCGGATCAAGGATATTGATGGCAGAGGATGTTCCCACAATAATACGCCAGTTGTCTTCGTTTCATACATTTGTATTAACATAAAAATTAAAACAAGAGTTTATGTTAAGGAATTTGAATGTGAGGAGAGGTCTTTAGAAGCTAGTACAACCCATTAGCCGGTCGGGATCAAAGTCGGGCGAATGCACGTGTGTTTGTTCCCCCCGCTCCAACCCGTCACGTATGCACATGTGTTTGTTCGCGATTAATCACTTTCATCAACTGACACTGCCTACCATGAGCTGGTGTCATCGGAGTTGTTGTTGTCAGTCCCGAACGTCTTCTTCCTTGGTTGTTTTCGACTGAACAGCATCCGTTCACTTATGCTTAGATTTGTTTGCTACTGGTAGGTTCTTCGCTTGCAAATAACATTTTCGGATCATGCCAACCGAGTGAAGTGACCTTCTTGTCAGCGCATGACTAATCTAAAAAGAACTTGTTTCAGGCGACCGTCAACGTACCATGAGCCTCCTTCGTTACGCATGTAGACATTTCACTGGTATACGGATGTGATAACATCTGAATTGATCACAACTGCACGAGTTGCACAATTACCTTCGATGGTAGGAATGTTATCTATTTAATTTTGCGGATCCAGCAGCTGTAGACGTTGGTTTAGTGATTATTAGGGGTGAACCATTCGGAAGGAAATTATTGCAATTGTCAGCAACAGAATTCGATCTGTGATACTGAAGCAGAATTCCTTAAATCCCATATAATGTACATTTTATTATGAGCTACAACAATGCCACTGAAAATTTAATTCATCTCTGGATAAAATTTCTCTACCGATATTTCTGAGTCTCTACAGTAAGCCATGTCTAATGTTTTATTCTCGAAGCCTTTTTTTATTAAAAAAAAACTAGCACCTCCCTTATTAATTATGGTTTTGTTTACAAACATATTGTGACCTGATAAATTATATAGGTACTGTAATTCATTTGTAATTCAATTTCAGAGTCCTAGCACAGTTTTAAGGTGGATGGATGATTATTCATTTTATAGATCATTAACACTTTATTTTAGTATTTTAGTTTTTCTTCTTGCTTGGGCTCTATTATTCTTCTCTGCCCTTTTTTCATGGTGATAAATTCTGAATTCGTTATTATTATATGTATCGAGGTTGGTTGAGACAAGGGGACCCAGAGAGGGGAGGTTTTCGTGGGACCCGCGGGACCCGGGGACCCAGGGTTTCGGGAACCCGGGTGACTTGGGAGACCAGGTAGATTTGGGGGGGTCTACTTGGACCTTTCTGGGGCCCCCTTGGGACACCCTTGAGACCCTTTACGACCCTTCTGAGAAACCGTGGGACCCTTTAGAAGCCCCTCTGAATCCTGGAACCTCTGCTCCCCCCTCCCATCGCTGTAAAACCCATTCACAGAAAAATGTTTGTGCGATGCAGGAGTAGAACAATTAACCACTACAGTCCGCGGATTGCTGGCGCAGAGGGCGAGGGTCGCGTCGAGGCTGGTCGAGGTGCGTCGACCAGCCGAAACTGGCCGAAATGATTCGAGACAAACCGAGATGAGCTAAGGCTAGGGGTCTCGGGGGACTCGAGGAGCTCGGGAAGACCCGAGGGACATGGGTCACCCTCCGGGATTCATCTGGCTCTTTTGCGACCCAAGGGACCAATGCCCCCCCCCGCCCTATCCCCTTGAGCAATCAGTGCGAAATCAATAATCTGAGCGTTTTTCTGCCCATGACGAGCCTGCTCTTACTTTTTTTTCAAGATCCACAATATTATAACGCTGGAGTATTTGTGCGGGTCTTCGTGTTTGTGATTTTGTGAATGGGTATTTTTTCTACAGTATGTGCTCGCTCGCGCGTGCACGGACTATATTCAGTTTCTGGGGTTGACCTGGACTGCGTAGCTGTAAAACCTTGTGACGCGTTGCGGTTGGAGTCTATCTAATCCGTGAAGTCATAGACCTTGTACCAATTTCGACGATACTGGCTGTGCGCACTGTCGCGCGTGCATGTTATTCCTGGAGTTCTTGGTGGTTGGAGGCGGGGATTCGTTTTGTCTGAGTCTTTGTCTTGCCTGAGTAAATGAATTGTAATGAAAATGAAATAGAGCGCGTAGCTGTGAACATTGTGTTGCGTTGCTACCGGAGCTGACTTTGTCCGTGTGGCCGTGAACCTTGTGCCAGTTTCCACGATACTATCTAGGGGAACTGACGTATGGACATATAACTCATGAGATTCTAAGGGGTTGGAGGCGAGGATTCGTGTTGTTGCATCCGAGTCTTTATCTTACCTAAATAAATAAATTGTATTTATACTACTAAACCGCGTAGCTGTAAATATTGTGTTGCGATGCTGTCGGAGCTGATGTTGCCCGTGTAGCCACTGACCTTGTACTAATCTCGAAGATGCTACCTGTACGCTCTAGGGTGTGTACATATCACTCTTTATGTTCTAAAGGATTGGAAGCGGAAATCCGTTTCGAGTAAGCGTTTTTGTTTTTTGCGCACTAGCGTGCGTCTGACATTGCTAAAAAAAATCACGTTTTTTCTAACGTTACAAGCGTTGTTCCGTTTTTCCTCGCACACTTAGGCGTGCGAGCCTACTGGAATCTATGATCATCGAGCCCTACGGGGAAGCTTATTACGACTCACGTTGAGGCTCTGGTGGAAATGAGGCTCAAATCAAATCAAAACCTAGCACAGTCAGCGCAAAATAGCCTGCTGTATTGATTTGTAGGCTATGAAAGTTCTCTTTCCAACTTGCAATATTTATTGACCTGCAGTTTCAGTTGTTTCTTAATGACGTTGAATGGCAAGGAAGCTCATCTTTAGGAATTATTTGACACTCTGAGATATTCGTTCGCATTTGCAAACATGGATCGACTTGGAAGAGAACATTGTTGAAGTTATTTTCGATTTCATTCAGAGCAAGATCAAATAAATCAATGTAACTCACTTGCTCCTACATTTAGAGTTTTGAGCTGTTGACTGAGGAGTTCTGTTGGTTGGTTGTTTAAGAAGGAATATGCTGCATTCAGTATTTAATTCAATCATCTCCTGACACGAGATAAAAACAATGTTGTCGATCGAGCAAAATTCATAATATTTGGTGACACATAAGGGATAATGATGGGCATAGAGAAAGATGCTGATGATTTTCACAATCACTTTCAAGTACGGTTGACAGGTTGACATATTTCGTTATCATGAGGGTCAGGTTTGCTGTTCTCATCCTAAGGGCCCATCACTGCTCTTAGGATGGTTGAGACAGTTACGCTACCTCAGGCCAAACTGCATTGGCCGTTTAGGCGAGGAAGTAAAGCGCCTCCATTACGGCGTGCAAACACCTCCCCAAGAGGCAATTAATGCACCTGAACGAGCCTTCAGGAGCAGTTCTGCGCACTGAGAGCCTCTGCGAGGGCAGATAACAGACCGCCCTCCGACCAGCACTGCTGCCAGACGGTGCATGCAATAACCGCCAGACGGCACGAACACCAGCTGGAAGGAAGCAGGTGATTATGGCTGCCTGCAGTCGTTGGCTGCAGTAGCTTACCTGGAAGGTTTAATGAAATCGATTGTGGTAACGACGATAGTTTTGTCAGCTCTAAACTGTCATTGCTGGTGAATTGGTCCTCCGTCGATGGTTCTGCTGCTGAGTCATTTTGTCTGCTCTCAAATTTCATTGTAGGTGAATTGGTCACCCGTCGATGGTTCTGCTGCTGAGTCATTTTGTCAGCTCTTAACGGGCATTGCTAGTGAATTGGTCCCTCGTCGATGGTTCTGATGCGGAGTCATTTTATCAGCTCTTAACGGGCATTGCTAGTGAATTGGTCCCCCGTCGATGGTTCTGCAGCGGAGTCATTTTGTCAGCTCTAAACTGTCATTGTAGGTGAATTGGTCATCCGTCGATGGTTCTGCTGCCGAGTCACGTTTGCAGCTCCTAGCACATGTTGTTTCAAGGGCTTTATCTGGCCGAGTCGTGTTTCGCAGTGTGATCTGACGTATGTTATCGTCATGGAGCACAGCATCTCAATGATTCTTAGCATGAGGCTGCCCTGGTCGATAATTAATATACAATTCGCAGTTAGGTTCAGCTTTATATTGTCAACTTTCTCCCGTTCTATTTTTTTTTATTACTCTGGATTTCTCTGTGTTTGAATTATCTCTTTCCAGTTTTCAGCCAGTGCCCAATTCCCTCTCTGTGGGCTACTTCTCTTTTATCCGCCTCTCCATAACTGTTTTTCCACTTCCTCTATGCTCTGTTGAAGTATTTGAGCTTGCTTATTTCAAAACTGGTCCTTCTCAGATTTTTAAGATAATAACAATGCTAAAGGCATCCTGTACGAATAAATAACTCCTCGAAAAGCATTCTAGATGGGAATTGTCCACAAATATTTTTTTCTATATAACCTTGCTTGGTGAAGTAACGAACACGGAGAGTAAATGACCGGGTCTGGATTAAATTCGTATTCCCAACGGAGATGCTCAATGTACTTATTTCTGCGAGTCCTTGTCGTAACATAACATAAAAAGCTGCTCTTCCACCAGTTTTTGTTCTGTTTCTTCTCGCTGCTGTTCTCATTAGAAAAAAAGACATGGCAAGCAAGCTTCCATGTCTAATTCATTTATTTGCTTCAACACGTTACGAGTCGCTGATATCACAGTTATAAACACCACATCGATCACCGCATATCACCTCTGCCGATAGTTCCGTGACACGAGGTTGATCGAATTTTTTTTTAATACTCAAGCGCATCGTTTTATCACCATCGCTATCTAGTGATTCCTGGGCAAGCTCCCCCTTCTCGCCGCTCGCCTAAGTTATTCAAATTAGTACAAGAGCGGAGGAATCAAACACGGGAAGACCACTAACATACCCTTAATAACAGGGATTTTGCTGGGCAACTTGAGCCTGGAATAGTGCAGGTCCGACCGTTTATACTGTTGCCATCACGTTGTTTTGAAACTCTTCCATGGTCACAGACAGGAAAATAATTGATTAGATCACATCTGTACATTGGAGATCGTCTTTATTTCTCAACTCTGAGCCAGCGTAGCTACCACACCCAAACCGTCGAACACTCATTCTCTCTGAGTCCTGACCTCTTTTTTGGACGCAACGATACGTCCTGACCAATGGTCCTGTCCGTTCTTGTTTGTACGGCATATAACTAATCAACGTCATATTTTTGGTCTTATTTAACTTTGCAGATTATAGAGCTCACAGCAAAGGAATAAATAACATAACATATGGACATGGCAAACGAATAGGAAGCAGGGCTTGTGAGAGAGTCGGTGCTGACTCTACCCCGATACCGACTGGTTACTCGCCTGTGCTCTTTCTTCTTACATCTAACTTAAACTCACATTTTCTCGACTTGTATAAATTGTATAGTTGCAAATAAATCAGATATATACTCCCACTTTAAGATATAACTACTGGCGACGAGCCGATGAATTCAGTGAAATTTATTTGCGTAAACGCATAAAGTGCTAACATTGAAAATTTCTCACGACAACGCACAGAAAATTTTCGACCCTGCTACGGAAGGCATAGAAGACTTCTTGGCTCGTTTTGAATTCCAAAACTACCGAGCCCTGACAGCAGCAAAAACGACCAGCGAAAAAAGGCGTCATTGCTGGGATCATGCTTAGCAAGAAGCGTGATCACACAAATTAAGTAAAAATAAAGCCGAGCAGCATAAAAGTAGCTACATACGATGAGTTGGTAGCAACTCTAACAACAGTAAACACGACGCAGTAGTCCACAATCGGAGCGTAGGTACAGTTCATCAGGAGGAAGCGACGGCACGACGAGACGATCGAGAGTTATGCTCGATCCCTCAACGATTTGGGAGGCAAGTGCGAATACAAGAACTGCTGCCGAAGACGACTCCTTCGAGATCAATTTATGGCCGGATTGCAATCCAGCAGGTTGATCACAGCATTGATCACGGAATGCGAAAAGAAATGTTTCAACGACACCGTGACAAGTGCAAAGACGCGAGAACAAATATCGGTGGATGTAGAAGACATCGTCCCGGTACGCTCAGGGGAAAGAATTTACCATGTTAAGCCCCAGTACTCATCAAGATCGGACCGCTGCTAAAATTCGCCAAGACGTGACCGACAATCAAAAGGATTCAAGAAAACTTACGGAACCGACAAGCTGACGACGCTAGTGAATGAAACTTACGTCTGCAGAAGGTGTGCGGTCAAAGGAAACCACCTGGCGATTGAGCGTTTTGCGCCCAAATTACAGTTTTACAAGTGTGGAAAAGTGTGGCATGTCGCAAAAGCATGCAGATCTAAAGCAAACAACACCACACGAAATAAAGCGAATCACATCGCCGAAACGGACTATTGCACACCACCCGAAGAAAGAAACCCGAGTAATTATTTTACCGTAAAGAAGATCCGGAACAGACCCTCAACCAGGATTCACAAGGAGCCACAAGTGACGGAGGTGAGGAATCGCTTCAACGGACTGTCTCAAGCTGAGGACGAGTGGCCTCGGATCGAGGACCACAAGCGGCTCCGCCAAACAAAAAAGGACGGCGACCTACGTGGAGGCATGGACAGCACAAATAATCCTTCGGTAAGCATGAAAAAAAGACAAGGAAGATAACAGTAGGCAGAATATTTTTTTATGAGTGCCTACACAGGGGATGCCAAGTGTAAAATAGGACGATCCCCTTGTAATGTCCAGTGTAGATTGAACGATCAAGCAGTGAAACTAGAACTTGACACGGGATCATCGATAAGCATTATCACAGAAAATATGATCCGTGACATTAAAAGTGCTGCAGTATGCAAAACACACCAGAAAACTATTGATTACGGCAACAATGTGCTTAATTTCACTGTGCAAACAACGCTTGCGGAAAATGTGAAAGGTACGGGCAAATTACATACTTTTCTTATTGTAAAAGATAACTTATCTCCATTATTCGGTCGTGATTTATGTGAGAAGTTCGGATAATCTGTGAATATGACCAAAGTACTGTCGTCTATTAGAACGGTTACTAGATGCAATCTATTCAATAAGTACTGTGATTTTTTGTTTATTAACTACATGAGCAACGTTAAATATAATGTCAAGGTTAATGTTGATGGTGCCTGTAAACCAATGTTCTATAGGCCACGAAGCGTTCCGTTCAGATACAGATATTTCGTAAAGGAAGAGCTAACGAATTTGGAGACCGCTGGAATAATTGAAAGACTAGATCACTCTGACTGGGCTTGTACCGTTGTGGCAGTTTTAAAGCCCACTGGTAAAATTCGACTGTGCAGCAACTACACGTTAACTATCAATAAATTCACATAAACGATAACGTATCCAATGCCTACTCTTGACTACGTGCTAGGAAACATTGGAGAGGCAAAAGTATTTTCGCGTATTGTTTTGCAAAACGCATACCTACAACTTCCGTTCGACGCAGAGTCCAAAACAATACACAGTCATTAATACGTCAGAGGGACTTTTTCAGTACAGATACTTACCCTTTGGCATATCGTCAGCCAGTGCAATATTCCAGTGCTTCATTTCGCTAGTTTTTTCTAGCGTACCCAATACAATATGTTAAATGGATAACGTATTAGTACTTACTAAAATGAAACGCAGGAAGAACATCTAAATTGTATTAGACAAGGTATTCACAGCCTCACAGGGCGCAGGTGTCTAAACAAATAACAGCAAATCCTGCTATTTCACGAAAAGTGTTGATTACTTAGGTCATGTGTTGTCAAACGAGGGAGCAAGACCCAACCCTCTAAAAATTCAGGCAATTTTAAAGGTTCATCAAATGTTAAAGAAGTACAGAGTTTTGTGGGATTGTGTACTTATTACTGTAGACTTAGTCTGAATTTCACACAGCTGGGTCAGATTTTCTGAACTAACTCTGTCTTCTCTCCCACCCACGCTAATGAATGCATTTCTGTTTATCCGATCCAGTCAACTTTGATGCTTCAGGCCAAATTAAACACACTTGCTGGGCATGATGGACCTCCTCCACGAGGGGAAAAATGCGATTCTGCTCCATGGAAACCTACTCCAAGCGGCCCTCATCCAAGCGCCCCTGCAAGAAGTAAGCCTCGCTCCTATCCGCTTTGCTACAAGTGACCTGGCTCCAAGCGGCCCTGCTTCAAGCAGCCCTGCTGCGAGCTACCCTGTTCCCCTGCCCCGACCAACACCAGTTAATTAGCGCCTTGAGCTCAAAGCCTCATTAGGCAATAATTAAAGACCATCGCACGTGTTATTTGATTAACTTGGAATAAAACACCTGATTCTCAATGGACGGTTTATAAAATATGTAGATCAAATACGTCAGCGCTTTGCCCCTCTTGGTCAATGTGTCTTCGTACAATGAAATGATATTCTGATTAATGTTTGTGTACAAACCAAATAAAAAAAATACAAAGATTGCAAGTGTACTGAAATCCATGTTGAGATGACTGCAAGGGTTCCGAAGTACAAGAGCATAACAGGACCAAACAAACGTGCGCTCTGTTTCTGGTTCCAGCTTTAACCACAGCGCAAAATGTTTTCCTCCTTCTCCCCAAGTCCACCTGTCTAGGGCTTTCCACCTGTCTTGTGGTCATCACGGCCTCACCACTCATAATAAGAGACAATATTGATCGAGCGGCTCATTGCTGAGGCAGTGCAGCCAGGACTGTCACATGCTGTTGTGTGACTGCATGGGGGAGTGCGGCCAGGGCTGTCACATGCTGCTATGTGACTGCATTGGGGAGTGCGGCCAGGGCTGTCACATGCTGCTATGTGACTGCATGGGGAGTGCGGCCAGGGCTGTCACATGCTGTTATGTGACTGCATGGGACAATGCGACCCGGGCTGTCTCATGCTGCTTTGTAACCGCATGAGCTGTGTGCCCGGAGCTGCGTCGTGTTGCTGTGTAACCGCATGGGGCAGTGCGGCTGGACTTGAGGTCTGTGACTTTGTAACCGCGTTGGGCAATGCGGCCAGGGCTGCCTCATGCTGCTTTGTGACCACGTGGGGTAGTGCGGCCGAGGCTGGGTTGTGCTGTTTTGTCACCGCATGGAGCATTTCGGCTGAGAGTTCCCTCGTGTTGCTTTGTGGCCGCATGAGGGGGCTGCCTTATATTGCCATGTGGCCCGATGAGCCAGTACGTCTGGGTCTGCCTTATGTTGCTTTGAATTTCATCTGTGATAAGGAAGTATTTTTTTGCAAAATGACCCCTAATATACCCTTCATTATGAGCTACATAAATGCCACTGAAATGGTCGTTCATCTTCATACATTTTTTTCCGGTCTTGCAGATGCTTTACGGTAAACCAAACCTATTATTTTAACTTCGCTTTCAAAACAAATGTCGACAAAGGTGAACAGTTTCGGTACAACGGCTAGCCTATCATTTACAATAAGCAAACGACTCCCTTACTATTCATATTATTATTATTTGTATACATTTTGCAACCCGATAAATTATATTAGTCCTGTGATTCATTTATCAATTTGGTTTCACAGAGCCCTAGCACAGGAGGTGCAAAATCATCTGTTGTATTAGTTTTTAAGCTTAGAAAGTCCTCTTTCAAACTTGCAACATTTGATGTCATGCAGATGAAATTTTCTTAAGGAAGTTGCATTGCCAGGGAGCTCATCAACAGGAATTAATATACATTGCGGAATATTCAATCTCATTTGCAAATCAGGACCGATTTCGTGGAGTACATCTTGATTTTTTTCAATTTCGTGCAGAGCACGATCAAAGTGATCAAAATATTGTTTACGTGTTCCTCCTTTTAGAGTTTTGAGCCGTTGATAGAGAAGTTCGGGAGGTTGTTGACACATTAGGTAGGATGTCGGCGGAGAGAAAGTTGTTGATGGCATTTTATACCGTCATATTCGAGTGAGGTAAATAATGAGATGCGAAATCGTATGTTTTTTTGCAATAACAATAAGTTGAGAATGAAACTCACTGCAAGAGATAGATAGGCAGGATGATAGGCAGGATGATAGGCAGGATGATAGGCAGGACGATATCCCAGATCTGAGAAAAAAATGGTGCTAGCTTTTCGCAAATAAGGCTTGCATGATCGTCATTACACTGATTATTAATA
>SDVV010012451.1:0-15456 GCA_016164225.1 Gammarus roeselii
TGATAATATGAATTTCACTGATGAACTATTTTTTCTTGGCGACAAGATCTGCAAGCTGATGGACGGGTCCAATTGCTCCCAGAGTCGGCTAACTCTTTATTGCCCCTTAGTATTGCCATCCCGTCACAAGCTGCTACAACGCACCATCTGGGCCATGACCGTCAGCAGCTAAGGGTGACCGACAAAATGTAAGGACAGATTCGACAGATTAAACCAGGTGAAATTGGTGTTAGTGTTAAGCAGTCGTATTTGCGCACTAAAATTAAGAACGTCGAGTTCTCCCGCTGCAGTCTGTTATAAGATAGTTGAATAAATGTACGTTAATTAAATTTGTTTGATAAATGTGTTGATCAAGAAGGAAATTGGTGGCAATTTGTGCAAGCGTGCTGCACGCAAATTTATTTTGGTAATGTGTAGAACTACTGGGAGCAAATAGGTGGAGTTGGCAGTCGGTTACTGTTAGCGGATTATACAGCACAGGTAGTGAGAGGAGGACGCTTCGTGTTAACATTAGGTAATATTGAAGGAACGAGATTCTCAACGAATGTCGATGCGAGCAGGACTAGTGCCCTCCTAAATGGAAGTTATTGGAGGAAGTTGGCTTTTAAGTACCTGGGCTCTCATGAGGAAAAGACTGAACTAGAGGAAACTGGGGGCAAAATCGCGAGTGAAGGTGTGAAGGTGTAAAGTGTTGAGTGCACTGAAGAGTTTGATGAGCTGTAGGTCGTTACGTTTGATGAGCTGTAGGACGAGAGCAGCAGAAAAGGTTGAATATTTTGAAGTTGAAATATTGAAGAACATGGCTGAAGTGACGCTGAGAGACGGGATCAACAACGACGTGGATCAAATAAAAACATTAATGGTGAGGACGTTAGACGTCAGTAGATATGTGGATTCCGAGAACAGGAATAGCGACAAATTTAGAGGACAGCAGATGTACGAATTCCAAGATGGTTCGGGTACATGGTGTGGATGGGAGATGGTGAAATAGGTGGTGAAGGCAGTGGTGAGTGGACGAGGGCCGCAAGTTTGACTGGATGGCATGACTCATGTGTTGACTAGGAGACGCGAGTGTGAAAATAGCGAGATAGTGCAACGGGCAGGCGAGAGCGGAGAATTATTGGGAACGATGCCGCCGAGATGTGCTTCTTCGCTCATGGCGTGTCCTTAAGCAGGATGGGCGTGGGTGGGAGCAAGATTTATAAACTAAAGTCTAAAAATCTTGGGTGGGAGGGGGCCTGTTTCTATGACGCAGGAGGGGTAAACCAGTAAACGCTATCTGGCCCTGCTGCTAACACCGATCTCGACTCGCTCCTGACCCGAAGTGTGTAGTGCGGGGTCTCCTGGCCGAACTTCAAAGTGCTAGAAGGGCTCAAGTTTATTAGAGTGAGAGTAAAGTGTGAGGTGCGCTCTGCCGTCAGTCACTCTTTTTCTTGGGGATTCGGCCCATTGTCTGTTAATGTTGGCTGGTGAACCCCCAGTCATATATTCAGAACTGGGATCTTCTCAGATTGCTGGTCGAATCGTGAGATTATGAGTCAAAATGCCAGAAGGTTTATCGGTCCTTATTGCGGTACAACTCAACCCTCCTGCTACAGTGATATGGCTCCTTGGCCGAGTTGCAACGCTGTATACTTGAAGCCACAAAAGCGGTTGAAGGAATTTCCACGAAGTTTCAATTTGTTGAAAATCTTATCCATGTTAGTTACAAAGTTAACTAAACAAATTTATTAATGAACATTCCGTCAACCGATGGACCATCATTTCATTCCAATGCTCATCTCTCGTAATGGGAAGAGACTCGCCAAACTTGAACAGAAACGGGGCTTTGCAATTTTCACAAGGAACTGTATATTATAGTCCCGAATTGCATAACCGTAGAAATTTTCATTAGGTTTCATTATTTTTGCCAAACCTAACTGGACGAAGTGGCAACTTTCACCTCGCGCTGAGCCAATTGCTGCAGTCTGTGTCGACCAGTATCTACTCCTGCATACGATTGCATTGCGGGCGTTTATCGACCCTATAATAATCGGCGTTGAGCCTGTTATTGCGTCGAAAGGAAGTTTATCTACGTAATTATTTCTTGACCAATCATATGGTCACCATTTTTAGAATGTTGCAAGAGGTTTCTGAGGCTTTGAATGTAACCTCGTACAGATGATGGGGAGAGTTTTAATGGCGCCCCGCTTGAACGAAATCTAAATGAATTAATATTTCAGGACCAGTGACCACTTCTCAGGCTGCCACTTCTCGCCATCGGTTCATGTTAAAGCATGTTTATTGGAAGAAAACAGTAAAGTTCGAAGTAATCTTTTGTTTCCTGAGAACCGTACGACTCAACAAATCAATTTTCGACTGCGAGGTGTTGCGGTTGTGGGCAACCAAGTTTGTAATAGCGACCCATCGTTTTTAAGTTGGCGGCAGAGAATATGTCAATGCGGAGCAAGGAGAGTGATTGGTTCCTTAAAGAAGTGAGACTCAAAAAAGGTTACGTTTGTGATAGAGTGATCAAGAAATGAGGCGAGTGCGAGTGCATAAGGTGAGTGTACAATTCTTTGGAGCAAGTGGGTGGAGTAGGCAGTCAAGTCAGTGGCTGTCTGCGGATGAGCCGCTGGTAGTAGATTCGAAGCTATTGCGAAGGCTTGTGTCAAAGTTTGAAGATGTCCGAGAGAAGTAAGTTGCGAAATAACTTGGGCCAACGGTAAATAAATAAGATATTCGAGGGATGACTATGCGATGTTCAGGTCTAAGGAAGAGGTTTGATGGGCTCGCGTGGATATTACCTAGGACAAGTGGGAACATGGGGAAACTCCTGGTGAAGATATCTGACATAAGGTATGAAGGCAAAGAGAACTGTGTATGAGGGTATAGTTGATCCAACTGCGGTGCACGGGCTATGACGGGGAAGGGGGGGGCGATATCGGAAGAGAATGGCTCAATGATGCAGCTTGGGGGCATTACCAGAGTGGCGTTGAAGGATAGGATCAATAAAGGTCTTTTCAGATAAGAACAGGGATGATCGAGGTGAAAAGGGGTGGATTCATGGAATCGGAGATGGTTTGAACACAGGGTGAGCACGGATGATGGGAGGTAGGTGAAAAAGGTAATAAAAGCGAAGTCGAATGGACCTATACGTAAGAGAAGACGAAGTTAGGGTGGTTTCAGTCGAGGTAGGAGAGACGTCAATGTGGAGGTTTCGTGCAAGCATATACGCGAGTGGAGAAAGATAGTGAACGGTCTTGAAGAGGCCCTCGTGCACTTTCCTGCCCTGAGCAGCTCGTTGAGACTGGATATTTTTGAGGGGAGGGCCCGGCAAAAGGGACGCAGTAGGAGTAAAACTCTAAAAGCTGTCGAGAACTGCGGTTGGCTGATCCGGATTTAGTTTTTGACCCAAAGCATGTGTTACGCGGCCCTTACCCGACTCATTAATTCTAAAGAGTCAATGTTTTTCAAATGTGAGAGCACGCGGCAGGTGTGAGGGGCGTCCGAGAGATCGGAGCTTGCCTCTGTATCCGAAACTGTAGTTCATTTATATACAGTAATCTTCCACCAAAGAGATCGCGTCCTACGGGGTAGCCTATCATGACTCACGTTGAGGCTCTGTTGGAAATGAGGCTCAAATCAAACCAAAGTTATTTTACTACTTCCATCGCACGGTAATCGAATTTGTTCCCTTACCGAATACTAACAGGGAGCCCCCGATCTAGCACAGATTGGTCTCTAGTTTGTGCTGGGACCTTGAACCACGTGTTTGTTTTGCTTTTATATTGGTGGTCGTGTAACGTTAACTGTAAAGTCGCCATAGCCAGGTAATGGACCAGCAAGAGTGAGCCCCTCGGCTCCTGGCTCGAACCAGGGGGCCGATGGGGAGTAGAAAGAAACTTAATTTGGGAGGGTCCAGCATCCCCTCCGGAGCACCGAAGACCAAGATTCCAACTGTCAAGAACGTCAGCCTCGCCAAGATGACCAGCGCTACCTCGGCGGAAGACGACCGGAGGGACTGCCGCAGCGACGAGTTGACCAAGAACGCCCAGGAAATACTGATCTGCTTAGCCAATCGACCGGCCTCTCTGAACAGGAAGCAGAAGTTTTCGCCGCAGAACCTAGCACATTTGACGACGTCTAACGAGACTCGAGGGTCATGTCGAGACCATTTTCCTCCACATCCACGAACTAGTATAAAACAAACAAACTAAAGAACCTCAAATTACACAAGTCCCTTCACCTCGACGCCTGACGACAACTTCGACAACTCCTCACCCTACAGAAACCCCAACCAAGCTCCAAGGGCTGAAAGAACAAAGCAATACACGCCATTCAATGAATACAACTTGTTCAACAATAGTCCTACCTTTCCAGAACACCTGAAGATCACGTTCGACGCCAGCGACAGACCGGATATATGTCCATACACTATGTGAAAAGAGCTGGGCTCTTTCACTGGCCGCCCAGTCCTGAGCGTCGCCACCAGCGGCGACGAATGCTTCGCAATCAGATTTGATACAAAACTTCAGAGTGACACGATTCTCTCCTAAAACAGACTCTGTGGAATGCTATGCAAAATAGTGTCATACCAGACTTCTCTATAAGTTCGGGTTTGATCTACGGTGAAGATATAACGAAGGAGTAAATCGAGGAGTACATCACTATACTCGTTCAATACGAGGACTGCGTTGTCGAAGCAAAGTTCTTGCCAATGATCACACCAAGGAGAGCGACTACCACAGCCCTCGTACTAAAATTCAACTGCCCAACTCCACCAAAATATCAAGACATTCCATTCTGCGCCACCAACACCAAGGTTACACCATTTGAAAGACGTCCGGTGCGATGTTATAAACGTTAAAAGTACGGATACACGAGAGGAAACTGTAACTGTAAGCAAAAATGCTCATACTGCTCCCAGGACGACCACGACAAACGGGAAGACCCCCAGTCATGCCAATCCGAAGAACAGCACTGCTTTTATTGTAAAATAGACGGACACCCCACCGGACACAGAGACTGCCCATAGGAGGAGAGGGAGAGAGCAATCCTCCGATACCAGATAGATCACGGGGTCGGGCGACGAGAGGCTGTAGTCTCGATGCGCTTTCCCCAAAATGACCCTCCTACCCGGGAGAGAAGATCTGCACCATTTCCCACCCTCTTCCTCATAATGTTTAACGGATGTCAACGAAAGTTTTGCAAACAAAGTTGCCTTTTCAGCTAACCCATTTATGATGATGAAGTCGCTCACCAAACAACTAGGAGGAAAACCGAAAAAATACGACAGGGAAAGAAATATCTGGCCTTCGTCTCAGAACGTGAGCAAAGTAACTCTCTACATAAGATGACCCACATGAACAAACTCTGTTACATGTGAAATGCATCCGTCCTTCAACGATACCAAACTGATTATATACACCTCTTGTTACACGCCCACAACAGACCTCTGTGCTTTCAATGAAATTGTAGCTGAAGACTACGGAGTTGACGAAGTCCGTCAAGCAACATGGATAAAATCACGGAACTCAAGTTCTGCTGCATACCAAATTGCCTTCCCGAGACGCGACGCACCAGAATTCATAGTAATCCCGGGTGAGAAAGGAAGAATCAAAACCTACCCAGTAGCAACATGTCCCCCAATGTGTAAAAATGCCTTAAATACGGCCACGTCATCGCATACTGCCAGCCCTACACACACACACACCCCAACGTTGCAAGAAATGCGCTGGCGAGCACGACAGAAAAAAACGCGCAGTCCGCCACCTTAAATGCTACCACTGCTCATGCTTCCATGAGTCAGGCGACCGCGACTGCCCAGTACACATGGACCAAAAAGAAATGACAATCGCACAAAACGAACGCAGAGTGACACGGAAACAAGCTATCCAAATCTTGAAAGACGAAAACCCAAACCGTCTCTACTATGCCAAAGCAGTCAAATCGGCAAGCCAAACAAGCTCTCCCGAAGACATTCAAACATCATCAGAACAACATCGTAACAAGACCCCAACACTCCCACCTGGCTGCAGTGCTGCCTCACTCAGCACAGCGACCGGCCCCGCACCAGAGACGCACAGCTCTAGAAATTATTTATGCAAAGACCAGGAGGACTACGAGATGGATGCATCTTTCGCAGTCGACCACACAGCAAGGCTCGCTACTAAAAAACCTAAAGGCAAAGAGATGAGGAAACTTCCGATATCCAGGTGCTACTGAGCAAAAAGATTGGTAACACTCAAATAACGACCAGCCAGGACCAAAACTCAGAACTACCTCCACCCGTCTCAAATGTGGCTCCATTCGTGGAAAACCACTGCGAGGGACAAGATCCCCCGTTAACAAGCCCGACGAACGAACACATCAACGAGAACGATCACGACCTCGCTGACAGCTCATATCTAGCAGAGCTCATACGCGAGACCTCCGCACAACCAGTCATATTACCTAGTCCAAATACCTCTCGCTCCAAACAACCAACCACACAGATAAAAAAGCTACCACAGAAGAGCGCGCTCGCTCACAAAGCAAACACAGAGCACACACCCTCGTCTTCCCACAAGAGCACTCTCAGCCGCGACCGCAGCTACCACAGCAGACCACCTTCCACCGAAGGCAGACACTCTCGTGAACACTTCCAACCCGAAACCCCTGAGCAAACTCAAAAACATGCGTACCACAAGAGCTCCAGCAAATCACGCGACCACTCAAGATCATCAAGGTCAGAGTGCGAACAGCCTTCATAATGACCACCAAAATACTGCAGTGGAACTGCCAGGGACTCGAAACCAGACTAATTAATATCACTAATCGCCACCCATAAACCTTTGGTGATTGGCCTCCAGGAGATTGAACTCAGAGACCGTAACCCTCAGAATCTCCCAATATATCATACACCGCCGCGAAGGCCACACCAACGTGACTGCTCACGGCGGAGTGGCACTTATGATTCACCAAAGTGCACCTCACCTTCGCCTTCCCCTGAAGACAGCACTCCAACCTATCGCCGTAAAGATATGCGTCTCAAGGCCAAAAACAGTGGTATCCATCTACTCATCAACAAGCCACGACCTCTCGGAAGCACCAATGACCGAATTGCTAAGCCAACTGCCCTCACCAGTGCTCCTCCTTAGAGACTACAACAGCTACCATGAAACATGGGGATGCATGAGAACAGACCCCAGGAGAGTGCTAATGGCGAACACTATAAACACTCACAACCTGGTCCATCTCAACGACGGACAACCCACCTGAATCACCCCCGAAAGTGAAACTGCCATCGATTTATCCATATGCTTCCCCACTCTGGCACCCCAACTCGTTTGAGGAGTTTTGCCTTCAACACACGACAGCGATCGTAACCCAGTCATCACATCTCTTCTTACCTACCAACCAAGAAACTCTGTTCCACAAGAACTTCGATTCAACTACCTGAAAGCCAGCTTGATGGAATACTCGGCACACATCGCGTGGAGTGATATGAACAACATCCCCGAAAACACGTCTGAACACGAAATCGTCGCCCAACTATACGAAAAGTTTCAAGCCGCAGCCGAGGCAAGGATTCCCCAATATACCCCTTCAACCTTCTATCCGAAACCATGGTGTCGAGAGGTGCAAGAAGCAAGAGATTAGCGTGAAAAGCCATATCGTGCCTACCGACGCGCACGGTCCCTCAGGAACCAAGTAGCGTAAAATAGGGCATCTGCTGTACATCGTAAACTTCTAGTGGAGAAGAAACGTGAAAGCTGGGCTCAATTTAGTCAATACTATTAATTGAAAATCTCTCCTCTCCCAGGTGTGGGAAAAAAGGCAACGTAATCAGGGAAAACCCGAGCGACCTATTACCATCCTTTCTGACTGAGGCAGAACTTATTCTTCCCACGCGGCAATTGCAAATAAACTAGCTCGAACGACACATCTGCAAACGAAGAGGCCTACAACAAACCTTTCTCCCTCCACGAACTGCAGAGCGCTCTAGACCATACACGTGAAACTTCACCTGGGCCAGACCGGGTACACATCAACATGATCAAAAATCTCCCAGATGGCGCCCGTGACCACTTATTAAAAATGTTCAACACTCTGTACCCAAACTCATTTTTTTCCGATCAATAACGAGAATCTACAATTATCCCAATACCCGAACCCGGGAAATTCCACGGCAACTCACGGAATTACCGCCCATCGCTCTTACCAGCGTTCTCAGCAAGACCATGGAAAGAATGATAAACACGCGCCTCGTCGACCACCTTGACATGCATGCAGGCCTGAACAGCATCCAGTGTGGCAGCCGCAAACGCCACTCTTCGACGAACCACCTTGTAAGACTGGAATCTAACATTAGCCAGGCATTTGTCACGGGAAGAACACGTAGTTTCCATTTTTTTTACATGGAAAAGCATACAATACTACCTGGTAATATGACATCCTGAAGGATCTCAACGGCAAAGAGCGGAGGCCACTTACCACGTTATATCCACCAATTCCTGCAAAATCGCACCTTCAGGGTTGAGGTCGGCGACACCCTATCGCCATCCTATCCGCAAAAAATGGGCGTCCGCCATGGAAGCGTCCTCAGTGTCACTTTTTATACTCAAGATATACCAGATAGCAAACATTCTCCCGCGCGACGGAAGATAGCTTTCATCACAACACGTGGACGACTTACAAATAAGCTACAGGCACCCTAGCCTCTTAACAATTCAACAGGAACTCCAGAAATATCAAAGCCTAGGCGGAAACTGGGCCTCCCTAAACTGATTCAAATTCTCGCCCCCAAAACGAAAAGCATGCACTTTATTCTCCGGCTTACACCTAAAACCAGCCCTAAAGCTAAACAACACTCCGCTAGTATACGAGGAATCAATAAAATTACTGTTTTGAGTGGGACCCTAAACTCACATGGCGACCTCGTATTGCAGCACTGGAGACCCGCTGCAAAAAAGCAACCGGACTTATCCTCTCTGTAACATCTTTGAAATTCTGAGCCAATATGACACCGGCATGACGTAATTCAGAACATTAATACGCTCGCGCATTGACTATGGAGCAATTGTTTATGGTTCAGCAGTCAAAACCACCCTAGAATCTCTCAATCATTGTAAAAAACGCCCTGCGTATCACAACCGGTGCGTTCCGTTCCCCACCCATCGATTCCCTGAACGTGCTTTCTAACGAGCTTCCTTTTCCGCTCCGGAGAGACAAACTCTCACTACAGTACTATTACAAGACAAGGAGCTACATCAATAGCCCAGCACTCGGTGATGTCGCTAACATTCTTGATAAACTCCTCTTTGCGGCTAAGAAGAACGTATGCCCACCCTATTCTCTACGCGTGGATAACTTGATGACCTCGCTGAACATCAGACGCAAAGCAATCAAGCCTTCATTCTCTTTTCGAATTCTCCAAATCAACACACCAACGAGGATGATCAGCCCACCACTGGTCAACCTAGATCTGCAGACGTACCCCAAAGCAACAACCTCAACCAACACGTACCGCCGAGAATTCTCACGACTACTCGATGAACAGTACTCGGAGCACAGTCGTATATACACTGACGGCTCGAAAACACCGGACGGAGTGGGAGCCGCCTCCATTGGCGAAGGGACCTCTCCTTCGGCCACCCTACCCACGAGGCCTCTATATTTTTTGCAGAGCTACACGCACTCGAACTGGTCATCTCCATTACCAAAAGCGACCGCCACCACTAAAGTGCTTTATTTTCAGATAGTCTAAGTGTTCTCACCCAGCTGAAAACTCTGCACTTTAATCACCCTGCCCTTGGAAAAGCAACTCGACCTGTTCACAATGTCCGAGGCGAGCCAGGCGATTGAGTTCTGCTGGATCCTTGGACACGCGGGAATAAGAGGAAACGAACACGCAGATTCTCTCGCTAAACGGGTGTCTACCCAGCAAAAACAATTCATCTCTATCCATTACAGAGACTGGTTCTCAGCCATCAACTTAAGTATAACATCGCGATGGAACGACTCTTGGCAACAAAGTGGACAAAAGATGCTTGCAGTTGAACCTTCCGTGGGAGAATGGGACACCAGGTTTCCTAATAGAGGAGACCAAGTGTTCATTAATCGTCTATGCACGAGACACACGTGGATAACTAGCAACCACCTAATGGATGTAGACATGGGACCCGGACGCACCACCACGCCCCTGTTGCCAACAAGAGCCAATCGGCGTGAAACACGTGCTAGTAGATTGTGATGCACTCGCAACAGCCCGACGAGCCTTCTTGAGCCCCCTATGCAACCTGCAACGCCTGCTCACAGGAACGGAACACCGCAAAAAAACTGATCCCTTTCGGAAAACACAGGCCTCTACGAGGTAGTGTAGAGGAAGTGAGGTCTGAATCGTCTCCGATCCCGAGCTCGCAGTCCTCCCTGCGCACTATTTGAGAATTTTTACTTTAACTTCGTGCACAAAGCTGTGCAGAATCAACGGACCGTCATGCTACGAGAAGTCCTCAAGGACTACACGTTGGAGCTCCTGCGGAGAACTGAGGGAGCTGCTACCACTCCTCGACGCAAAACCGACTGCGTCTGCAATGAACCTGCTCTGCATATTTGTTATAGGTTAAATTCACTTCGTATCCGTTGTTTAGTATGATTTGTTTGTCCTAGGCCTACTCTGTACCCGGGTTAGATTTACTCTTTTAGTAAGTTGAATTTATTTTTTAGCGCCAAATTATCTTTGTAGTTTTGTCAAACTTACTTTGAGGCCTACTCTGTACCCGCGTTGAAGTTACTCTGCAAAAACGTTAAATTTGATTTACATCTGTAAATTTTTCTTTGTAGCTGCATCAAATTTGCTTGGTGCCCATGTCAAATTTACTTTATTACTTTGTTAGACTGACTACAACTGTGTTTTGCGTTTAAACTGCGCCGAATCTAAGTTTAACCTACTTTTAATCGACGCTGCACCTAATTCGCCACTCTTCGACCGCCCTACGGGGGAGTCTGCATTAACTTCGCCTTGGGACTCTGGTGGAATATGGAAGCAAACACAATACAATACAACATGGAAGCAACTATTACTACTTCTATATCTCCCCTGCACTATATTTCCTAAATCTATATCATATCTTCCCTGGCCTAAATTTCTTGTCATCTCGAATCTATCTATATCACAATCTTTCCTGTACAACATCTATATCTGCATCACTATCTCCCCTGCACTAAAGCATTTATATCACCTTTCCTGTACTATGGCTTCTAAATCACTATCTTTTCTGCACAACGGCTCCTATCTATCACAATCTTTGCTGCGCAACGTCTTCGGGGAACTGTACAGAAAACTAATATCACTCCTCGTAGTCGCTAGTTGTTTTTTGATAGCAGCTAGTCGCAACGTCTTCGGGGAACTGTACAGAAAACTAATATCACTCCTCGTTGTCGCTAGTTGTTTGTTGATAGCAGCTAGTCTCAACGTCTTCGGGGAACTGTACAGAAAACTAATATCCCTCCTCGTAGTCGCTAGTTGTTTGTTGATAGCAGCTAGTCTTTCAATTCTTATAAGGCTGTCCATATTATTTTGGAGAATGAATGATATTGTTTTTTCAATTTCAGGTCGGGCGCTACACTCGCTGACTCGTGATTGACCGCACGAGTGTTTTACCCCTCTAGATCAAACTCCTTTCCAAGCCTCATGGACACCTTCACCGTGTCCGGAGGATCTTTTGCCAAATCCCCACCTCCCTGAGACCCAAGGATTTTTTACGCTCACGCATTGACTGAGGAGCCGTTGTTTACGGTTTAGCAGCCAAAACCACTGTTGAACTCCTCTCCACCATTGCAAACAACGCTCTGCGTACCACAAACGCCGCGTTCCGTTCGACTCTCGTCTAATCCCTGAACGTGCTTGCTAACGAGATTCCTCTTCGCTCCGGAGAGACTCTCGCTACAAAACTCTTTCAATACCAGGATGCGCGTTGAGGCTCCGGTGGAAGAGAGGCTCAAATCTAAATTCAATACCAGGAGCTTTATCAATAGCCCAGCACTTGGCGGCGTCACCAACATTCTCGATAAACGCCTCTTTGCAGCTAAGAAGAAAATATACCCACCTTCTACCTTACGTGTGGACAACTTACTGACCTCGCTGAACATCAATCGCAAGGCAATCAAGCCTTCAAGCAATCCTATCGAATTCTTCAAATCAACACACCAACGTGGATGATCAGCTAACCGCTTGTCAACCTAGCTCTGCTAGTGTACCCTAAAGCAAAAACTCCAACCAACACCTACCGCCGAGAATTATCATGACTGCTTGATGAACAACGCTCGGAGAACCGCCACATATACACTGACAGTTCCAAAACATCGGACGGAGTAGGAGCTGCCGACGTGTGCAGCGAGACCTCACGTTCGGCAACCCTACCCCAAGATGCCTTTGTATTCTCTGCAGATCTGCACACACTCGAATTACCCATCTTCGTAAACAAAATTGACCGCCTCCCTAACTGATGAATTTTCATACAGTCTGAGTGTTCTTACCCAGCTGAAATCTCTGACCTATAATCACCCTGCTGTTCGAAGTATCCAACACTACCTATTCACAATGTTCACGACGTGGGGATACGAGGAAACGAGCGTGCAGATTTTCTTGCTAAACTGGTGTCGATCCACCAAGAACAATTCATCGCCATACATTAGAGACTGGTTCCCAGTCATCAATTCTCTTATAACATCTCAATGGAACGATCTGTGGCAGCAGAACGGACAAAAGATGCTTGCAATTAAAACATCGGTAGGAGAATGGGACATAAAGTTTTCCAGTAGAAGAGACCAAGTGTTTATTAACCGTTTATGCGCGGAACACACGTGGATAACGCAAAATTACTTTTCGAACGTAGACATGGGACCGGACGCACAAACATGCCCCTGTTGCCACCAAGTGGCAATCAGCGTGAAGCACTTGCTTATGAATCATAATGCACTCGAATAAGCCCGACGAGCCTCCTTGAAGCCCCCGCGCAACCTAAAACACCTTCTCACGGAAGCAGCCTACCTTATATCGCGGAACAATGCAGGTACTGCGCCACTCTATCGGTACCACGCCTGCCACAAAACACAAGTTCAGGAACCTCGCCAACCATTCGACAATCGTTACTCCACCCTTCTTCAGGCACTCTGTCGCAACGCCATCCAAACCAGGGGCTTTCCCTGCTTTCATCACGTCTACCGCCTCTTGATCCTCTTCCGTGGTAATGTCCGCCACAAGTCTTCCTCCCAAAACTGGCATCCGAGCACCACCATCCACAGCAACAATATCAGCCTCTCTGTCATCCTCGACATTCAACAACTTCCGTACACCACTTCCAACAACAACTGGCTATTTTCATCTTTCAACACTTCCTCCTTTCCGATCTCCCTTTCTCACCCTCTTCACCTCTTCCAGAATATCTTTTTGTTCACCCAAAAATTCTGGCTCACCACCCGGTTCGCCTCGCTTCTCCTCTCTTTGTAGCTTTCACAAGCCACCACCGACTTCACCTGCAACCACTCCTCAAACGCTCCTCTTTTTCGTGCCACCGCCAGTTTGGCCTCCTCGTTCCACCACTCGCAACCTTTCCTTCTGCACCCGCCCACACGGCGCGCACAACACACCTTCTTCGCACATCTCAGCAACGCATCCCTTAACGCCTCCCATTCTTCTTTCACATCTCTCAGGTCCTGTCCTCCAACGTTGTTATATTCTTCCCTTAAACCCTGCTGGATCTCTTCGGCTATATTTCTCACATTCAGTCCACTCGCTCTCACTACCTCTCTTCCTCCTCCCAATCGTTTGTTGCCCTTCCACTTCTGCTCCACTGTTGATCTACCTTCCACCAGCAGATGGTCAGACACGCCTCTAGCCTCCTCTCTCAACACCCGCACATCCAATAGCCTCCCCACCACTCTCCTCGATATCAGCACAAAATCCATCAGTGCGCTTCTCACCACTGCATCATGGGCCTTCCTTACATATGTGTACTTGTGAATATCTTGCTTCTTGAACAAACTGTTCCCGACCATCAACTCCTGTGCCATACACGAACCCATCGGGTTTTCTCCACTGTTATTTCTACCAGGAACGCCATACTTTCCTATCACATTTTCCACCACTACATCTCCAACTCTCGCATTAAGGTCACCCAGTATATCTACATTGAAATTACCTCCAAAACTCTCTGTACACTCACTCGGGTCAGTCCAGAATTGCTCCCTCTCCTCTTTACTCCTCTCGCTGCCAGGTCCGTAAGCACTCACAAATAACCATCTTTCTACGCCTAACCTACCGACCGCCCTACGGGGGAGTCTGCATGAACTTCTTGTTGGGACTCCGGTGGAACATGAAAGCAAATAATAAATACGCCTAACTTAACTTTCACCTACATCAATCTTGAGGACACCTCCTTCCATTCGGTAATGCTACTAGCCAACCAATCACTCAATATCAAAACCACATTTTCTCGTGCCCAACCTTCCTCCACACCAGACTTTCTTCCACTTACCACACCAAACTCACATCCTCCCTTACCTTCCAACTTCGTCTCACTCGACGCCAACACATCAAACTTCCTCCTCACAAACATCTCACCAATTTCTCTCCTCTTTACATCATTCGTTCTACAGCCACGAACATTCAGCGAGCCTAACAATAGGGTTCGGAGAGACGTGAGCATCTCCTCCCTCACTCGTCTTGCCGTCTTTGAGGAAAGGTTCCACAGGGAACGGGATTTCCTCCGGTGGAACATAAAAGCAAATAATAAATAAATAGAACGGGATTCCTAGCCCCTTCGCTCCGCCCTTTTTAGTCGCCTTTTACGACACGCGGGGTTTACGGTAGCACGATTATACTCCCGGCTACGGGCGTCCTATTAGTCGCCTTCTACGACACGCGGTGGATACGGTTGACGTGCGATAATCTTAGCCAAGATTTTGGAAGTTCCTGTAAGGAGGATTGTTGGGTCGAAGATTTGATGAGTGGTTTGCCACCCCATCTTTATGAAAAGATTTGATGAGCGCGTGTTTCAAATTTTCAGGGCAGGTATTTGTCACAATGGATGTGTTGATGAGAAGCTAGAGATATGGCAGAACAATTAGTAATCGGTCCTTGACAAACGGTTACGCTATGCCATCGTTCAAGTCTCTGTTAACAACAGAACTGGTTGAATTACTCAGGGTTCGGCAATCAGGAGGTGATGGTCTGGTCACTTAATACCCCGGAATTTAGTTCAATAAAAGGTTCTTGACCAATGGCAATGGCAATACAAATGCTCATCTGGAAAATTTGCTCAAAAACTGCATACATCGCCTTGAAAAAAGTGAAAGCACGATCGCTGACTTGCAAAAAAAGCATGACGAAGCTATAGCCTCCCTAGAATACCTATATGGACGGATTGGCGAGTTCGAAAAATTTAGAGGATCACAATTAAATGTGGTGACGCGACTCCAGAGCATTGAAGA
>SDVV010012452.1:0-15456 GCA_016164225.1 Gammarus roeselii
AGGGATGGTGAAGAAGTTGGAGAACAGAGTGGATTCGCGTGTACTGAGATGGTTCGGGCACATGGAGAGGATGGATGAAGGGAGATTGGTGAAAAGAGTGATGAATGCGGAGGCGAGTGGTCGCAGGCCTAGAGGTAGACCGAAGGGTGGATGGATGGTCTGAAGCAGGCGTTGGGAAGGAGAGACATGAATGTAGAGGTGGCGAGAGAGCGTGCAATGAACAGGCGTGAGTGGAGAATGGTTGTGAATGGTTGATTTTGACGCTGCTCTGATGTGCTTTCCCGCCCTTGGCATCCCGCTGTCGGCATGGTCGTGGGTGGGGAGGGCCCGGCCATTATGACGCGGCGGGGGTAAACCAGTGAAAACTGTAGGGCCCTGCTGCTGACGACGGATACTCGGACTGCACTCGTGACCCAGAGTGTAAGTTGGGGGGCTACCGGCCGGACCCTTTAGCACAAAAGGACTAAGTTGTGAGAGTGTGAGCGTATGAGGGTGTGAGGTGCGCCTTGCCGTCGGCCAACCCTCTTTCTGAGGGATGCGGCCTAGTGTCTGTATCTGTTTCTGTATAAGAATAATCAGACATTAGCTTCAACATCAATTATTGAGAAACAACTGTTCAAGAGAATGACTAGTGGTCAATCATTTTTTATTATTGAAGATGCAGCAGGGGTAAACCAGTAATCGCTGTCGGACCTGCTGCTGACACTCATCTCGGACCTCACTCCTGGCCCGAAGTGTGTGTTGCGGGGCCCTGGCTGGACTCTTTTGCTCCAAAAGGTCAAATTGGTAGACGTGTCAAGTTTATGAGATGAGTGTGAGGTGCACCTTGCCGTCTGCCACCATCATTTCTGAGGGACTCGGCCTTGTGTCTGAACCTGTATCTGTATAGCTGGAGTTTATATTGGATACTTAGTTATGATGGGTTACTTTGATCGGAAAACCAAAATTGGTCAAAATGTTATGTTACAAATGAATCATGGCTCCATTGACGAGGAACTTGACTATGTTCTATAAACAACAAAACACAAACAAGTAAAGTACCTATGACACTGTCGACCAACAAATAGATACAGGTAGTTCTCAACAAATGATAGCTTTAATCGACGAGATATGTAATATTACTACTAATACAATCTTGGGCTCAGTGGCAGAGAGTTCTCGAGACATAAGGACCCAAGTTCGATCTCGGGTGAGCGTGAAATAAAATGTTCTTCCCAGATTTGATATCCTAATTTTTTTATCCTGAACCGTCTAGATGGGTGCTTGTTTCCATTCATGACATCATATTAAATCTACGAGCATATCAGCAACAAGTGCTCATGACTCACTCATGACGAGGTCGATGGCGACGGACATGAGGACGCGTCCATCCTTTGGCGTCTCCTGGTTGAGGGGAGCAAACATCGGGTCGCGGGGGTCCCACCGACCTGAGGGAGGGAATAAGGATTGCGTCTGTTAAACACCTAAATCACTTACTTAGGTTGTCGTGGAGAATAGCATGTAGAGATGCTTCTGGCCTGATCATGAACACAAGAGACTATCCCTTCTAGATCACTGAACAGGATTTTCAGGGCGCAAAAGTTTAGGGCATTCATGCGTCGAACGATCATCTCTTCAAACAATACATAATAAATACAATAGATTTATGAAGCCATAAAAGCGCCAACACAATACAAGTGTAACTACCCGACACAACGTAGCTCTTGGCGGTGGTAGGCTGGCCGCCATTGGTTGCAGGGGGCGACGCGGTGCTGACGCCGCCCCCACCGGTGTTGGTGCTGGTGGTAGCAGCGGTAGAGGCGGCTGGTGGACCACCGTTGCTGGAATGACCCATCGACACCTACACCAACAAAGCAACATTGTCGAAATTGTTATTGCAAACGGATATGACATGGACACCTGCACCAACGAGGGAACATAGTAAAACGCTATTCTTGCTAACAAATTTTAGGAATGGACAGCTGCACAAACGAGAGGATATTGTTAAACGGCATTGCGGCTAACAAATTGAAGTTAGATAATTCAAACCTTCAAAATGGTTCTAATACCTGGCAATAGTTTCGTACTTGGCAGATCCTTGAACCACTTTAATGGTGAGCCATCACATATACCGAGCTGTAACAACCCATAAGGCCTCCTTCAAGCGGCGGTCAGTTGCTGTAGCAAAGCGACCAAGAGAATATACTCCGTGAATACCTCTCATTGATTGCTAGAACCCCACAGTTAATGAGAAGCATCCAAATGGCATCTTATCGTCACCACGCTGTGACACCTGATTGACGTGTGAAGCCGGCCCATCAGACACAAACTCACCATCTCGAGTAGGTTCATGTCAGCGTGCTTCACTTTATGTCCCGGGGCAATGAGCAGACCGAAGCAGCGCTCAATCGTGAGCGTGTCCGCCACACCGGTTAGCGCTGCATTGCTGGCCGAGCCATTTGACTGTGCAGCCACTACGCCGTTGGCTGTGACCTGGCTGACTGACTGAAAGCCTACGCCATTTGTCGAGGATGCAGACGATGCGAGGCTTGAGGTGGGGATGCTGAAAGCCGGTTGTGCGCTGCCGTTATTGATGCTATTGTTTGCAGTTGTTGGAGAAGGAGTCACTGTAATTTGCAGCTCCTTATCAATGTTGCACCTGAGTTTGAAGCATTCTTTGTCCCGCGGAACAGTGTAGTAGTTACCCTGAAACAAGCGGAGATTGTCAACTACTTTGACGACACTTTGAAAAGATAAAAGCTAAAAAGCTTACAATGAAGAAACAAATTGTGTTTAACCAAAAATGATTGGTGAACGTAACGAAATAATATTCCCCTTCAATACCTAAAAAGGCAAATTTCAATTAAACAAACTACTAAGAAATAAAGTTATGATAGAAACATCTAATTTATGTTCGTTAGGCAGCCAGCTATTTATATCATAATTTCAAGTGATTAATACACACTGACCCATTTATTTTACACAAGCTTATTTTAAAATCGAATATGACGAGTCCTGGGAGCTATAAAAAAAATTCTAGGAGAATTGTATATCAGCCACGACATGAATAGTTGTCCTAGCTTCAAAATAAAGTTGTAAACAATATGTTTGAAGGTCGTATTGAACGACCGTAATAGACATTGTATAATAGTTACCACCAATCGAGTTGGAAAAGAGTGCACCATGTCCTAAACTTTGAATCTCAGTTACCTTTCTAGGTATGATCTTGATGCCTCTTAAAGACTATACAGGTAAAATAGTTAATGATAAATGATAGCTATAATGAATACAGCTTTAATGAATGATAGCATATAATTTAATGGTTCCTAATTGGTTATGAATAGCTTTTAATGATGGATGTGATTATTGGTCAACAGAAGTTGATTGTATCTTTCATACATAGAGCATGAGTTCATTGGCAATACCATCAATAACAAGAGGCAAAGAAATCGCAGTACTTAATCAACATGTTTCGTTACACTCATCTGTAAATTGAGAATAAAAGTTAAAGAAGTTAGGCATTTAAAGAAAAATGCAGGATAAAAGGATCCTGTTTAAGTGTCTGCTCAAAAAGTTTCCAGTCAGCTGACTGAAAATCGAGTAATCCCAGCACTTTATATACTTTCTGCAAGCACGTCTGTCAAATTAAAGGCAAGCTACATCATGTCTGCTCTGATCTGTCCAATGAGATCAAATGTCTTTAGATTAGAATGTAAATATCAAAAAGACAAATAATGGAAGAACATTTCACACAAAATGTATGGTCTCGTTTTTGCCTAGTAGGTGGAAATAGCTAAAGAAAAGGAAGATGTTGACTTACACACAATGGAAGTGACAATACAGCCCACCATAGAAGGCATAACTTGGAAATGCCTGGTAGTAAGCATAGGAAGTTTTAAGAAAAATAACCCTTTTACTATCAATTCTCTAACACCAGGTTGATTTGTGATCATTTGGCATTGACAAATACATTATAAATTTCCCTTTGTTATAAATTCTCTAAAATATAATTGGAAAATCTTCATGTAAAAAAAGTATAATGGCAACATTTCAATTTGTGACACTATTTGAGAAAACAACACCTGGAAGAAAGAGCAGCATTAAATGTATGTATGTATGTATAGACATACAGCCGTTTCCCCCTAGTTAGGGGGGTGGCTAAGTTAGGCAGACACAGAGGGGGGAGGCGCCCAATCTCCCCGCCGCAAGACCGCCGTGTCCATGCTGAGGTTCGAACTCGCTACATGCAGCACCAGAGGCTGACACTGCAGTCGGATACACTAACCACTCAGCCACGGCGGCCGCCGTGGCGGAGCATTAAATGAAATTGCCAAATTGCACGACAATGTGTGAGAGACAGAAGAGAGTATGAAGTTACCAAACATCAGTGCATGTTATACAGGCCATTTCTCACCATGCTGCTGAGAGCAATAACTTGAAAGACATCAGTGCATGTTGTTAAATTAGCTATTTCTCACAGTGCTGCAGAGTAATACCAAGAAAAAAAAAGTGCCTTTTCTCACTGTTTTGCAGATAGTATTAACTTGAAAAACATTGGTGCATGTTGTTATACAGGCCATTTCTCACCTTGCTATCTTCCTCTTTGATCTCCAGGGCAATGTCAAACTTGTATGCGAGAGGAGCTGAGGTGGTCATGGCAGTATCGGATGTGGTCATGGTACCGGCAGTGGTTCCAACAAGCCCACCGCCCGTCTCGGTACCACCGTACCCCGGCGCAGCGCTCTTGGGCACTCGTCGGAAGGCTGCTCCAAAACTGTCTACGATGCGGCCCACCTGAACAACAATGGAGTAATTACTGACCCCATTGAGGCTGAGAGACTTCCAACACCGACTGTGAAATTTGAAAGGACAACAGATGTAGCCAAATGCAAAGCGAAAGTCTCGTGCTTCTGGCAGCTTTGACAGTGCAGTGCAGTGCTGATAAATAGCTAACAACTCACACCGTAGCTGTATAATTCAGCTATGGAGATGAGAGGAAGGATAACAATTATATCATGTTTAAAAGTATCAACATTCACTGCAGTTGTTCTTTACCAAATTGTGTCATGTTCGTGTTCAACATATTTTTTGCCATTGCAAATATGTTTATTGTCAATCAAAAGGAGTCTATGCTGGGTACACATTATATTCAATAGATGTTGTTAATATTGAAACTATTCAGGAATAGATACTCCTGCCGGCGGGCATTGTTTCACGAAGTCATTGGGGAAAAAAACTTGGAGTTTCAATCGAGAAACCTAGCTCCTCTGACACCATCTCAAGGGCACCAACTGAAAGCTGCTTAGCACATTGATCCAACACAACTGCTTTGATCTTTGATATCATTAAAACAATTAAATGAAGAAAATATATTTTGGTCAATACAATGACATGTTGATAATTTTCAAATATTGGCATTATTTGCAGTCGATCTCCACTGAACATTCAAAGATTGTTTGGCCGCACATAAATATATAGCTACCAGAACATGAAGGGTTGCTAAAACTATCCTTCAACCCCAAATAGACGAATGCGTGAGTCAAGCTCGAATTAAAGACCCAAACATCTGACGGTATCCTTTAGAAACTATAGGCACAAACTTTATTCAAGACACTCACCGCCTCCGGTATTTGGCAGCGGAAGACGTGGCACTGCACGATGGAGGTGGCAGGGCTGGTGCCATGTTTGGTGGTAAATGTGAAGCAGGATGCCTCTGGAGTGTTGTCCAGACCGCGAGTGCAGCGACGGATAGTGTAAATATGATACTTGGTGATCTCCATCTTGTTCAGGGCGTCATAAATGCTGAAAGAAACCATGGTAAATTTAATGAAAAAAAACAGGAAGCTAGCTAGAATTTTCAATCAAGGTGTCTACCAACATGTTTGGCTTGACCTATGAAACAGCTTTCAAGATAGGCGCAAAGCTATAAACCATTTTTGAAGATAGGTTAGTTCAAACCTTGAAGAAAAAGCATAGGTACCCATCAATACGTGATTATGGCAACACCCTAGCACTGCTCATGCGATCAGCAGATTCAACTCACATGACATGTCCTTCAGAATGAGATGGAACCGACAAGGATACTTCGATGGCATTTCCTTGCACCTGACTGTTGAGAATACCCATGTTGTGCATGATCTCAGTCTGGGTGCAAGCAGAGGAGATGGACGCGGCCCCTAGGTAAAGCACACGGTTAAAGATAGTGTACTCTTCGCTGGGCGGATTCTCAATAGTGGGAGTGGTTGCTGGAACAAGAGGAGGTATTGTGCTGGATGAAGATAATGAGGCCGTAGTTGTGATGAAAGAGTCTGAGTTGGCATTGGAGCTACTTGCAGAAGAGATAACTTTGCTTGTGTGCTCTTGGCTGGGATTGTGACTGGTCGACTCTGTTGCACAACTTGAAGAATTATCATGACCCATCCTCAGTGAATCGGACCGCTTGAATGCAGTTAATGTGTTTTCTTGAATGTATTTCCTCCCGCTGAGGTCATCCCTTGAAAATGACGTCTTATTGGTTAAAGTTGTAGAGTTTTCCACAGCTGGGCTTGGTGGGTGGCACAATGGATGATTGTGATCAACTGCAACAAATGATCTTCCATCAAAATGTAATACCTACTTTGTATTATGAATCAATATTCATCAATTAAGGAAATGCATGAATGATACTGAACAATGAATTGTCATATTTCAAGTATTACATATCAATCAAGTAATAATGCAGCCATTGAAGAAAAAGAGCCTCCATGGTTTTGGTGCGCAAATGCAAAATAAAGCTTCATTCAATTAATAAATTGCAAAGGTCATGACTAGTGGCAGGAGATTATGTTCCTGGGCCATGAGAATCTTGCAAAAAATAAAAATAAATGTTGATTACTTGGAAACAACAAATCCAACAAGTTATTGACTATTGCTCTCCTCTCTGGATCCCACATTAACAGAAAGATCTGGAAAGATTTGACGCAGTTCAAAAAGCTTTAGCTACACCAAAAATTACTGAGGTAAATGGAATGAATTATTATGAAAGATTAAATGGTTGGAACTTAGAAGTGACACTTAATCCAAAGTTGTTTATAAGGATCATGATCATGAACATATAAAAATCATTAGAAAAGTACTCAGTCAATGTCAACAAAAAATTGTAATGAAATTGACAATGAGAAGCCAGACAAGAACTGGCAGGATGCATTTCTCAAAGTACAAAAACTGACAAGCAGCAAAAAGTTGCAAGCTGTAGCTACCCTTTCAACAGTTTTAGGGGCTGGGCCCCCAGTCATTCAATCAAATGACCCTGGTAATACAACAAGATCAAACATGTGCTGCAGTTGCCAGCCACAGTAAACATGTTGAGGCTCATAAGTCGATTGGACAAATACCTCAGCTGTGTTTTTAATCTACCTCTATTAAGTACTGTGGGCACAACTCTCTACTGGATCACGACGCGGAGCAGGGATCCGACAAGCCAATGTGGCAGCATCATGCGAATGATGCCAGAGCACAAGTGGAAGTGTCCTCACTTTTGCAGTTCAGGTGATAGCTATGCTGTGATATCCAGGTAAGTAACCAAGTAAACCATATAGCAATTGCTATGCACCACAGCTACTTTAGTAGCAGAAATTATTAAACCAACAACTGGTCACTGAACTATCCTAGCAAAACCAGACACCCCTGACATCGTGGGGTAGAATTGCATACTTTTTTCTAGTAGTAGTAGTACTTAATTAGCTGTACTTGTAGTACTAGTAATTACTTGTTGTTGTGGTAGTTATTATTGGAATAGAAGAAATTAAATTGTAGTAGTTGTAGAAGTTTGTAGTAGTAGCATTGGAATACCTCCTAGTTTATAGGAGAAAAAAAATCATACTCGATCAGACAACGGGAACATGTTTTAATATTCAATATATTAAATATTAACACTTGTTAGATTCTTGAACAAATCATTATATCTAGAAAAAGTTGTTTGCAATTTGTCTTTATTTTGCCTTGAAACCTATGGTGCCAAGCTGTTATTCCCTTGGAATTTGAATCATTCAAAAGATACACAAAACATATCTGTCACCAGTGGTCATCCCAAATATACACAAGTCTACGGGGATGTTTCTGAGGTTTCAAAGATTTTAGGTTGTTGAAGTGTATAGTTAGAAAAAAAAAATCACCTTTACTCATCAACAATGCTAGAAAAGATACGATAATGATGTTGAGGAATCATTTTTTTTAATTACGTGGAGATAAATAATATATCAAGGACCCTATTTCAATAGCAGTGGTCATCCATATTGAGCAAAATACACGAGGAGGATTAGACCAATTTATCATTTTCTAATGTATCGGTGTGCCACACACCACACCACGCCACAACGTCCGTAGACCGTCTGCAGGACATCTTAAACATGTTTGAAGACCTGTGGCCGCAAAAGCACTTCCTAGTATTCATCATCTGGTTTATAAAGATGGGGTGTGTTGCGCACAGTCACACATATCACACCTGTCTAACATACCTACCAAAAAAATTATGTGGTACAATCGATGTACAAGTTCGTATTGGGAAGCTTTCAAATTCATAATACAATGGCAATCGTCCGGGATCAAGGGTCTTTGATGGTGAATGTAAGAAACACTCTCACAGTGGTAGGTGAGTGGGACAAATTCTCACCGCCTGGTACGGCCTTGCACCCCACTGCACCCCCGAGGGGTGCAATGGGATGCAAATCCGTCCCCGGCAGGTTTTGAATTTGTGATAATATTTGCATTCATCGTAGAACTAATTTCCAAGATAGGTTTGCTCCACCACTTGTGTAGCCATCTATACTCATCTATGATGGCCAAAATTTTACTGTGATTTGTCTATTTTTTTTTAGGTCTGCCCTGAAAAGAAAACGGAAAGAAAATGGAAAAAAATTGTCACGAGTAGTCATCCATATTGATGGCAAGTCTTCGAAGTTCATTTGGTGATTAGTCGGTTCCTTCCATTTTTTTCCAAGTCTACCCTGACAAAGAAAACGGAAAGAAAATAGGGAAAAATGTTTTAAAAATGTCACTAGTAGTCAACCATATTGATCGCATATCTAAGGTGGCGATTTGGTGATTTTTTAAGTTATTTACTTGTCATTTAGGTCTACCCTAAAAAAGAAAACGAGAAAAAATTGGAAAAAAATTATCACCAGTGGGCATCCATATTGATGGGAAATCTATAGTGGCGATTTTATGATTAGTCTATTTCTTTAGTTTTTTTGACGTCTACTCTGAAAAGAAAACGGAAAGAAAACGGGGTAAAAATCATGAAAAATTGTCCCCAGTAGTCATCCATATTGATCGAAAGTCTATACTGGCGATTTTGTAATTTGTCTACTTTTTTATTTTATTTTCAAGTCCACCCTGGGAAAGAAAACGGGAAGAAAATGAGGAAAAAGTGAAAAAATTATCTCTAGTAGTCATCCATATTGATCGGAAGTCTATGCTGGTGCTTTTTATGCTTAGTCAACTGTTTAATTTTTTTTTATAGTCCACCCTAGGAAAGAAAATGGGAAGAAAACGGAAAAAACATGAAAAAAATAGTCACTATTGGTCACCAATAGTCATCCAGAGGGACGAAATAAGTGCTGGGCCGATGCGCCAACTTGTCAATTTCCACGGTGGCCCGGCTGCGAGACTTTGTGAACTGGTCTCAGGTAATGTGTATGACTATCTTGGTGTCTCAGGCAAAATTCCAGCTTGCTGTTACAATTTCTGCACAAGTTCCAACTTAATGCCCCGAGCATCAGATTTTGTTGGTCTGTTTAGAGCTCTATAGTCGAAGCACAGTCATCCAGAGCTATTCAGGTCTTCAGATTTGCCCCCCCTGATCTGAAAAAATATTGGCAAATTTCAAATGTTTCAACTTGGAAACATAGCCCTGTTCCTGGTGAACAGGGCTATGTTGTATTCAATTCTGTGCATTGGTTGAATTATGGTTGAATTTTGAATTCGTTAAAAAATTCATGTGGACTCAGCCAAAATTTCACCCAGAAGTGGATTTGTAGGTGTGAGTGATTTTAAAATGACCCCCCTAAAAAAAAATCTTTATACAAAACTCAGGATTTTTTCATGGTAAGTGTACCTACTAATATTGCCCACTTGGTGAGCTAATCACATTTGAAATTGGTCCATTGGCTGAGTTTTGGTGAATGATCTAGTTGTGATGTGTGATAGGTTTTAATTGAGCTGAAAAATACCATTCTGGTCCACAGATTGACCCCCCTTATCTGAAAAAGATATGAATATTTTCTAAATGTTTTGTATAGAAAAAATTCTATATAGCCTGAGGACTGATGTAGGTGTTTAGTTTTTACATTTTTGCATTAGTAGTCAGTGAGCACAGTAGTTTGTGAAAAAATGTTGTGGACTCAGTCATATTTGGAATGAAATGGTCAGAAATGAATGAATATTTTGCATAAAATGGTACCCTATTTGGGTCACATAAAGTGATCTAATGCTTTCAAATAAACTTGATCAAGTAAGAAGAGTGAAAAGTAAACTTGTTTTGTCTAGAAATATTTTCTGTAAGATGATTGGTTTAGACAGGAGAGCCCTGAAAAGACGGCCTAATTTTGGGTGGCGGAGGATATTTTTTTGTCTGAAAAAATTAATTAAACACACTTCCATTTGGAATTAGGATCTGAAACTTTGCCAGTTAGTTTATAATGTGGTCTTATACCATATAAAAAATATAAAGTGGAGAAAAAAGCCTTCCCTAAGTTTGAGTGATTTTATTTCTGTTTTGAGGCTCCGCAGAGAACTGTGAGCTAAAAGTTTTTTAGTCATTTCTCAGCCTTTTTTGGGAATTAGAGCCTGTGCTTTTGGGACTAACTAAACAAACTAAATCTGATTCCGATTGCCAAGTTTGAGCACATAGTTCTTGAAAGAAATCCTTTAATATTTTTTTTAGTGAAAATGCAAAAAAATCTTGTTTTATTTCTTAAAAGCAAACTAATGAGAAATTCAAGAAAAAAAAACCTTTGGATATTCTGAGACATAGGTCTATCATGTGTCTGAGGCAGAGCTCCATGAAGTTAGTTCTGCGGCCTCACTTTTGTTTTGAAGTTTTTTTTTTTTTTTGCTCAAAAAATTACAATTTTATTCTGTCCATTTTGAGGCTCTTCCAATGAGAAATGAGTATAAATGGTCTAGACAAAGCTCATGTCTATCGTAATTGTCTACTGCTTGGGCCATTTTACAGTTTTGAAATTTTGATATTTTTCTTTCGAATTGAAAAAAGCATTTTGACACTTTGTCAAAAACTGAGAAATACTCTTCAAAAAGTGCTGTCACATAGTTTTGGAGGGATGAAATTTGGATATGTTATGTGTCTTTTTGGGAGCTTCAAATGCTGAAAGTTCAATCAAAATCGTCTGAGCCGTTTATGAGTAAAAAAAATAAAAGTGCTCAAAAAGGGCCTTTTTGGCCATTTTCTGCCCATTTGGCGCCATTAAGGAATTTAAAGGTACAAGGAATAGAGCCAGGGCTACTAAATTCTGATAGAATGTAGCCAAGATTGTTTTCTATCCAGCACCCTTAGTCCCAAGGTCCTAACTGCAAAAGCTTCTTAAGCATGATGTTTGGCGCAAAACAAAAAAGCCAGGGTCAATTCTGCTAGTGGTATCATCTTGTACTAGTGTATCAGTGTTTACGCACATTTCAATTTTTGACCTTCGGGGCCAAAAATTTTGGCAGTGCCATCTAACAAGATTAGTTTCCTGCAATTTTAATTAATAGCCAGAAAAAAAGCTTCATAGCTTTTTCTTATTCCTCACCAATTTCTCGAACAGGGTGTGAGAGACCCCGTGAGGTGCTGCCATTGGATGAAGAAGTACTTTTAGCCAGAGTTGTGACCACAGCATTAGCAAGCAAGCTACTTGCAGTGGTAAGGGCAATAGAGGTTGCAACAGCACCTACAGAGCTCAAGGTGTTCTTCTCACGACCAGTCTTAGAAACAGGAGAGGAAAGGTCACTTTCTGGAGAGGTGTCTAATGACTTCAGGATTGCAGGATCATCTTCACGTGTAATCCGGTCACTGCTGCTGCTCTTGGCATCACGCAAAACCTGACAGAATTATAACTTGGTATTAGTAAGGTGACATTACACTAGTTATTCTACTAAATTCATCAAGTGAGGATACCAAGCTATTTGCATAGAGCTGTAGGACGAGTTGAGCCAGAATCCCATTTGAACAGAAATTGAGTGACAACTTCAAGTAGCTAGCTATATAGATGGAGAACAAAATGCTGCAATGGACCATTCAAACCTAAAACACCAGCACCTATTTATATATCAGGGTCAATTTACCAATAAGGACTTATTGGAAGCCAAAAATATATGAGAAGTGTACAATGGAGGAAGGTGTGGAGGGAGGTAGGGCATGAGAAGGTGTGGTCTTGATATTGAGTGATCGGTTGGCTAGTAGCCCTACCAAATGAAAGGAGGTGTCCTCAAGATTGATGTGAGTGAAAGTTAAGTTAGGCGTAGAAAGTTGGGTATTTGTGAGTGCTTATGGACCTAGCAGCGAGAGGAGTGAAGAGGAGAGGGAGAAATTCTGGACTGACCTGAGTGAGTGTATTGAGAGTTGTGGAGGTCATTTCAATGTAGTTGTACTTGGTGACCTTGACCCGAGAGTTGGAGATGTAGTGGTGGAGAATGTGATAGGAAGGTATGACGTTCCCAGTAGAAATGACAGTGGAGAAAACCTGATAGGTCTGTGTATGGAGCAGGAGTTGGTGGTGGGGAACAGTTTGTTCAATAAGCGAGATATTCACAAGTACACAAGATAAGGATGGCCCATGGTGCAATGGTGGAGAGAGCACTGATGGATTTTGGGCTGATATCGAGGAGAGTGGTGGGGAGGCTGTTGGATGTGCGGGTGTTGAGAGGGGAGGGTGGAGGAGTGTCTGACCATCTGCTGGTGGAAGTAGATTAAGAGTGGAGCAGAAGTGGAAGGGCAACAAAGGAGTGGGAGGAGGAAGAGAGGTAGAGAAAGTGAGTGGACTAAATGTGAAAAGTAGATTCGAAGAGTTCCAGCAGGCGTTGAAGAAAGAATATGACAACCTGAGAGGAGAGGACCTGAGAGATGTGGAAGAAGAATGCGAGACGTTAAGGGATGCATTGCTGCTATGTGCAAAGAAGGTGTGTGGTGCACGCCGTGTGGGAGGGTGCAGGAGGAAAGGCTAAGAGTGGTGGAACGAGGAGGTCAAACTGGCGGTGGCACGGGAAAGAGGAGCGTTTGAGGAGTGGTTGCAGGTGAAGTCGGAGGTGGCTCATGCAAGCTACAAAGAGAGGAAAAACGAGATGAAGCAGGTGGTGAGGAGAGCCAAAAGGGACGCTGATGCCAAGTGGAGCAAGTTGGTAGTGCCAGAATTTTGAGGAGAACAAAAAGATGTTTTGGAAAGAGGTGAAGAGTGTGAGAAAGGGAGAGACCCGAAAGGAGGAAGTGGTGAAAGATGAAAATGGCCAGTTGTTGTTGGAAAGTGGTGATGTACGGAAGAGGTACGTCAAGTATTTTGATGAGTTGTTGAATGTTGAGGAGAACTGAGAGGCTGACATTGTTGTTGTGGGTGGTGGTGCTTGGATGCCAGTTTTGGGAGAAAGACTTGTTGCGGACATTACCAGGGAAGAGGTGCAAGAGGCGGTGGACGTGATGAAAGTAGGGAAAGCCCTTGGTTTGGATGCCGTTGCGACCGAGTGCCTGACAAAGTGGAGTAACGATCGTCGAATGGTTGGTGAGGTTACTGAACTCGAGTTTTGTGGCAGGCGTGGTACCGAGTGAGTGGCGCAGTGCCTGCATTGTTCGCTATATAAGGGCAAAGGAGATAAAAATTAATGCTGCAACTTGAGAAGTATCAACCTGTTATGTGTGGTTGGTAAGTTGTACGGGAGAGTGCTGATCAAAAGGATTAGAGACTGTACGGACTGCGCAATTGGAGAGGAACAGCATGGCTTTAGGAGTGGTAGAGGGTGTACCGATCAGATTTTTACAGTGAGACAGGTCTGTGAGAAGTACTTGGCCAAAGGAAATGATCTGTTCTGGGCCTTCATGGATCAGCAGAAGTGATACGACAGGATTGACAGAGAAGTGCTGTAGAGGGTGTTGCGTTTGTATGGAGTGGGCAAACATCTGTTGAAAGCGGTGCAGAGTTTCTATAGAGTGGGAAGCGAGGTGAGTGATTGGTTCACAGTGAAAGTGTGACTGAGACAAGGCTGTGTGATGTCTCCCTGGCTGTTCAACCTCTATATGGATGGAGTGGTCAGGGAGGTGAACGCAAGTGTGCTTGGTCGTGGCTTGGAACTGATGAAAGCAAATTGGGCGGAGTTGGCAGCTGAGCCAGTTGCTATTTGCTGATGATACAGCCCTGGTTACCGTTTCGAAGGAGAAGCTATGTAGGCTAGTGTCTGAGTTTGGTAGAGTGTGGGAGAGGAGGAAGCTCCGAGTGAAATTCGGTATGAGTAAAGTAATGAGATGCTCGAGGACTGTCGTTGCAAGCAAAATTAATGTCACCCTAAATGGAGAGCTCATGGAGGAAGTTCAGTGTTTCAAGTATCTGGGCTCCCATGTGGAGATGACTGAACTAGTGGAAACCGAAATGAAGGCGCAAGTGAAGGAGGGATGTCAAGTGTTGGATGCACCAAAGAGTGTAATGAGCTGTAGGACGTTGGGAATGGAAGCAAAGAGAGGGCTGTATGAGCGTGTTGTTGTTCCAACTGTGCTCTACGGAGCTGAGGCTTGAGGGGGTGAGAGAAGAGGAGAGAAGAAGATTGTTTGAGGAGCATGACGGTAGACCAAAGTTTGGGTGGATGGATGGTTTAAAGCAGGCGTTGGGAAGGAGAGACATGAATGTGGGGGTGGCGGGAGAGCGTGCAATGAACAGGCGTGAGTGGAGAATGGTTGTGAATGGTTGATTTTGAGGCTGCTCTGAGTTGCTTTCCCGCGTTTTGGCATCCCTCTGTTGGGATGGTCGTTGGGGGGGTGGGGGGCGGAAATTATGACGCAACGGGGGATAACCAGTAAAAATTGTCGGGCCCTGCTGCTGACGACGGATCCTCAGACTGCACTCGTGACCCAGAGTGTATGTTGAGGTGGTACCGGCCGGACCCTTTAGCACAAAAGGACTAAGTTGAGTGAGTGTGAGCGTATGAGGGTGTGAGGTGCGTCTTGCCGTCGGCCAACCCCCTTTCTGGGGGATGCAGCCTAGTGTCCGTATCTGTACAATGGAATGAATAGTATAGAAAGATTATTGATTGCAGTGTAAACTTTGCTCATCGGGGTTTGTCCTGGGCTATGAACAATCAGTCTACACCATTTCACTGTAGACTTAGGTTTATAAAGCCTGGTCTGTCACCACTGACCCATAGGCATATTATAAGTAGCTACCTTTGCCCCAGATTTAAGCTACACCAAGGTAATTTCGGTGGTTTGTTTGGAGAGCGATTGAGATTTGATTTAGTGGTATATAA
>SDVV010012453.1:0-15456 GCA_016164225.1 Gammarus roeselii
AGTCTGGTTCCACACATCTAGTTAAGTAGTCAGCATGAATTATTACAGTAAAAGAATGGATGAACTGGCTCCGTCAAGTGGTAATGACACTATATTTTTAGAATTAGCTGATTATAACACTGCATATCAAATATTTATGGAATTAGATTCAGCCAGGTTCACAGGGCTGACACAAAATACAGTCAGGCTTGAAGTCCAACTTGATTCACTCAGCTAGCCTTAAGCATGAAACTAGGAAAGGTCATTAATAATTATTCAAATATTCTATGTTGTCTACCTATATTACCATACAGTAGCTATATACAAAATCAGCCAACACTTTCAGCCTGGCCCTGTACACAGGGCTGACCAGTACACATATTGTCACTGTATGATCATTCCTAAATAACTTATTATATTTATATACATATTCTAAGCTGCACTGGCCCAGGCTATCTTGCCTAGCTACAGACTATCTATAGGTTTGGCCAGTTAGTATTCGGTATGGGAACAATTTCCTCTGCGGCCACAGTATCACTTCCTTAATTCGTTTGCTATTTAGAACCTCCTTGTATACAAGGATCTGATAACTACAATCTTGTGCGACCCGCAGTAGAGTATAGAAAAAAACCGCTTAGCTTGTTGTCAGATTTTTGTAAAAATATATTTATGAATTTTGTGAAAATATTTATCTGAATCGTTTATTCCTTCTGATGCATGTTCCATGGTTTTTTGTGCGTGGGTATACATATTTATTTAGCCAAAATAAATATTTGCTGCACTGCCATTATGGTTGGAAGCTGTTTGTACTAGCTGAACGGAAATGTTGTAGCTACCTACAGAGATATGCAACAATGAGATCAAAAGATGCAATTGTTTAATCGTAATAGTGCTTGTGATGCACGTATAATGTGTTTAGCGTTATTAGGATAATGTAGGGTCAGTTAAGGACCTCTACAGCATTAGGATTTTTTTTTTTTTTTAATGAAATGATTTACACAAATGAACGACGTTATTCATGAGATAATAATCGTTACCATGACTGCACACAGCTTGGATCTTTTGTATGTATACAAAGACACACAGTCATTTCCTCCTAATAAGGAAGGTGGCAAAGTTAAACACCAGAGGCTGGCACTGCAGCCGGTCACGCTAACATGTCGGCCTCGGTTTCCCGCAGAGGTGGCGCCGGATGTGACGTCACAATGATATTCCATGAAATTCGCAATAGTCGTGTCGAGAAGACTGAATGAAGGCTCTTTGGGTTAATCGGCAGCTATTGACATGTGCCAGTTGTGCGATCATGCTCACATAACAATATAAGATAGCATCCCACGACATGAATATGTATATTTGAAATCACGGAGAATATATAGTATGATGAATAATGAATGAGCGTACACGGACAGGAAAATATGAAGGGCTTCACCACTGCTAGAATGACACATGATTTGATGAAAACAATACATTTAGTACGATCACTTATCAAATAACACTGCTAATACACGTCCAACAGCCACCCCAAAACCTACCTTGAGACCAACTCAACATCTCTACTGCCAGGGAGAGCAAATCTCTTCTGTCAAAAGAAGCAGGGCATGGGATGGTCACAATCTCTCCGACATGCGCATTTATTGTTTATTTTTCCAAGTGAAATATAGAATTTGTGGAAAAGTCTCATCCAAACGAATATTTTTGAATTCATCATCATTTGAGAACATATCATGACTTGGAAATTTTATCTATGCATTGTTTGAAATCAGAAAAGGAATCTTTAGTTTCATGTGGGCAACATCCGAAACGTATCGACTGCTGTTTGCAGAGTAGTGGCAGTCAATGATCGAACAGGGTTGTTGATTCTTGAAAGTAGCTCTTTTTGTGTATTTGTCTTCGATTGTTAGAATATTTGTTATATATGGAGGTGAAAATGGAGCCTATGACTGAAGTTGAATCGTCGATGACTAATGGTTCTTCCAATGGAACTATACTGAACACAGATTTCCCAGCTGCTCTGAAGACGGTAAGTTTTGATGAGGTCTTAGATACTTAATTCTAGGTAACAGTGATCGTCCATCATTTCACTTGGTCAACAGAATCTGTCGGCCCAATGTTTCTTTTCATTGAAAACATTGATTTGAATACCTTCGTAGTTGATAAATTATGCTAAGTCAAAATCATGAATGATAAATTGACATCTGATCTTTCAATCTGTAGGTTACACTAGCAATAGCAGTAAAGTGAAGGTCTACAAAGAGCTAATGAATTATCTAGACTAGAGTCTTCCTTGATACCATTATGTATATTTGGGGGCTTGGTGTCATCGGTTGCAGGACACATGCAAACTGTAGGAGTGCACCCCAGGTAGTTTGGTTGCTGACAGACCAGGATTTATGCAAATCACAGGTAGGTAGCCAGACTGGAAATGTCCAATGCGGATCAGAGTTACTCTAAATAGTGATCCTTGCTGAGTTATGGTAATTGATCAACTACGGAGTTGCATATAATTAACAGCTCACGCTGTGGAGTTTTGTATAGTCAAAAACTTGCGTAGTTGTTGTGCAGGGGAGGGGAAGTGTACATGTGTTGTGGACCAGATTGTACAATTGGGCGCAGGGTTGAGAACATTACGTGCGTTCTCATCACTTAATATCAAGAACCCAACCAGCCGTGCGCCTCAGATGCTGATATCTGCTTATGTAGACTTACGTGTGTGCTTGCAGAGTGTTTGTAGAGTTACCTGTGCTACTGTTGCAAGATACCGGGAAATATATATTCAGATGGAAGTTGGAGGAGCGTACACCGGGCAATGGACATCAGGCTTCCTCCAAAACAGAATGTAATGTCTAGATGATACTCTCTCTTCTGAAAGTTATACAAATTAAAATTAACAATCTCTGTTGGTTCTTATTAATAATAGTCATCACTAACAACACCGTTGTTACCGGGCGCATGCGGGTGAGACAACACGTGTCCACTTGCAATCCTTGGACGGTACAGGTGTGGAAAGTGTGATTAACTTTAACAAAGGATATATAAGAGTGGAATATATTGATGATAATTTATACATGAAGTAAGCCAGAAGTTAGGTGCTTTACAATTTGGTCAGTAGCAATGGTAACTAGCTGCAGGTAGGAATTTAGATGGAAGGTGACCAGAAGATGCAACTTACCCAAACAGATGAGCTAACGGCGTGATAAACTAACAAAGTAACTAAGCTTCGAAGTACCCAAGCATCAAAGCATGTGTAGGTGGGTAGAAAGCTATGGGGATAAAAATCATGAATAAGATTTAGTTCTGATGACCAGACCAACTGGTAGGTAATCCTGAAAGGTCCAAGATAAGTGATTGAATTAGAAAAGAGGAAGTGGAACTCAATTCAACATGCAGAAGCATATCATGCATGCAGAAGGCATGATGGAAGAATAGAATTAAACCAACCGAATTTGAATGAGAAATGATTAATAGGATGATTACAAATTTAACATAATCAGATTGGAACTAAATCAAATGATAATGGGTTGATAAAGCTGATGAGGATACATTAGGCAAAGCAAAAACCAATCAAAGAGCTTCAACTGAATTAAGGCATATGATAGGAACAAAGGAAAATAAGACCTTCAACTTATAGATGTACTATCACAATTTTACTTACTCCTAAAATGCTCTTTACTCAAACATAACTCACCCATTGCAGTAGCAATAATAGATGAATAATGGGCAAACTGTGGCAGTTAGCAAGGTGAGTGGCAAGCATCAGAAAAAACACAACCTCAAACTAAAAGGAAGCATAATTGATTAGGTTGATCAATTTTTATATATATTTACATGAATAAATACCAAGCCAGGAAACAAGTCAAAGTAAGAGGCTATACCACCAGAACAAACAGATTGCTTGGGTTGAGAAAGCAAGCCCCGGTAACACCATTTACATATCTTGATTCCGGACCATTCGACTGACAACAATAATGCGTAATTTTGCATCCCATCTGGCTGTTCCATGAATGTTGCGCCTAACTTGTTGATTAAAGGTGTGTGACCTTGGTGTTCTTCTTCATATGGAGTGTGTGTGCCAAAATGCAGGAATGTTAAATTGTTGTTCGAACCATGCCAGGAGTAATTTAATATTGCAGTTTAGCTATTTGTTGAGTTCATACCAAAGTCTAAATACTGATGCACTTCATCTTGACTGATATTACGCATTGTATTGTAAATCCCCAATTTTTATGTACCCCTGACAAAATATGAGATATTGGTTTTTGTTTGTCTCTGACAGCTGTTGATCCGGAGTGTCCAATCAAAGAAATTACTAGTTCTTCAATAATGTTGTGCATTAGTTCGGAATCTTGGTGTCAGCTTGCATTGATATGCTGTGGAGGAAAATGCGTGCATAAAATTGTTGCACACCTAAGTCAGAAGATCCGTTTACGTGCAATATACTGTCTTTGCGTACAATATTTTGGGAAGATGTTTCCACATGCACTTCATCTCAAGATTTTACGTGCGCATCAAATATTTTTTTATCAATGTTTGCGTGCGCTGCCTGCCAAATTGTGCAAACTGGGTTGTAGAGCAGCATGCAACCTCTCACTTATGCTGCCTTTGAGATACTAGATTATAACCACTGCAGTGTTTCCACGAGCTGATTCTTTTGTGCTCTGGATTTCAGAAAGTACTGTAATAACCAAGGCAGCAAATGAATTACAAGAACTATAGATATTAAGAACAATGCACTCTGACCCGATTGGATAAACATAGGCTCTGCGAATAAATCCACTATAAATGTCTGAATTAAAATTAACAAGTTCATATCCGCCGCAATTTCAGTACGGTGAAATTTTCCATGTCATATCCCTCACAGGCATTGTGAGTGGAAATTTCTGCCATTAGCTCTGCCATATGTCGATTGCCTTAAAATATCATGAGCTAGGAGCGATCCATCTTATTTTTCTAAGCATGGAAAATTGTGATTTTGCATGACAAAATTTGAAATTTACTACTGATGAATGAAATCAAAGCCAAGTTGACTACCAGCAATCAAACAATAAATGCCCAAAGCTCCAACAAACTTAACACTTCTAACTAGAAAGTGTAATTTGTTTAACCAGCCAATCACAATCGATGTTTTATAAAAACGCACAATGGTTGGTCAACACACTTGACGCTTTCGCTTTGATCCTGACTCCTGCTACCTTCCACTGAATCACTGCTGTGGGAGTTGGCAAGATTACTTTGACGCATGAGGTTGCGCCTGTCATACGTTAGTCCTTTAGTCTGGTGATCGTGCAAGGATACAAAATAATACTCTAGCGCCATACCTCCCATCATTTTTCTTCGTCTGGGAATGTGTTGGATTGCGCTTGACAGGTTAAACAAAAAACACTCAAAAACAAGGCCCTCTTGAAGCCACAAAGGCAATTGCATGACACAACATCAGAGGGCAGATTGTTCCAAACCTGCACACAGCAAAATATAATGTTCTGCATTTATAGTCGGTCCCACAGCAAGGAACCACCAGCGTGAAAGAATGCCTCTGATTGCCAATCTCTGGAGCTTGCTCAAAGAAAGCTGACAAACCTGAATCTACTGAACAATAGAAAATTTCCCAACACTTTACCAGATCCAAATGCAACAACCTCCCCCTGACAGAAAACAACTGCAAAGCTTTGAGCCACTTGCCTCAATCCACCCCACCCAGCCCATCTGTTTCCCTGGTCAACTGTCTGCACAAACTGCAACAGTCTCAGATCCCCCAAATATTCCACATTCATGAGCAGTAGTTGAAGATTGGTTTTATGAGTAATGAACCAAGACACCACCAAAACAGAACTTCTATTGACAGTAGAACAAAGCTGACAGGTTGCCGGAATGTAGGCTTTTCTGACACTATTCACACAAAGGTGAAACCACAACCTATCATCAAGAAGTTCAAGTAAGAACCACACCATTCAATTTGTAAGCAATTTCATCATCAATTTGCTTCAATTCAAGACTACCCATGCAGAAACCCATGAAAACATTTGCCAGACACACCCAGACAAACTGCAAGTACATTGCGTGGGAAACTCAAATAAAATTTGAAATTGTCCTCAAAATTCTTCCACTTGCAAACTACACCCACTGCAACATGATTAACATATTGCAGAAACAACCCAAACATAAAGAGCAACGGGGTCCTGCAAGAGAAGGACAAGATCCAACAAGAGAAGAACGGGATCCAGCAGGAGGACAAAATCCACCTAGAGGAGGAATCAACGCCAAACTTGCCTTGCGTTACCCTCAATGGCGGCCCTGACTTGGGTGCTTCCAGAAGGCTTGATAAGCAGGTTGTTGCTGGTGCTCGGGGCAGCAGTTTTGCGGAAGATAAGGCAGATAACTCATGGGGACCACTTGTGTGCTTTTTGTGGATTCTTCTTGACTGTAAAGTCAATTGAATGTCATGACTAGTGAGTCTTTTCACCCAGTCTCAGAGAGTGTGGGTCTGAAGAAAGGTGTGATAGACAGACTTTTGGAGGATGGAGGACATGCGAATACTCATCTTTGCATTCAGTGCAGGTGTAGCTGACATGAAAGGAGAACTTCTGTGTGGCAGTATTGACTCCCTAGTTGGTAAGTCTGCTTTTAATCAACTGGTTGTTGCGGTTGGTGCTTTGTGTGTCCAAGTTTGAGTACTGATGAGCAGTACACAGGCTGCACCTGAGCTTTCTCATAGGTTTGCCCAACTTGATGAAGTTGTTTGAGAAGAGGTGGGGGAGGTCCAGGTGCAGATGAAATGGAAACAATGTAATTTTAAAAGGCCTAGGTGAGACGGTGGGTGATGTAAATACTGGTTTTTAGGGCAAGGTGAGACGTCTGATTTGGTCTGAATGTGACTTGCATGAGGTCTCTTACCTTTGTATGAGGTCCATAGAGTAAACGGACAGATTGGAATGTTCAGAGCGAAGATCTATGACGACAGTGCAAGGAGTAGATTCTGTTGAATGCAAGGTAATTGAAAGGTATGGACAGGTATGAAAGCGTGGCTCTGCTACGGTTTGTGCTGCTGGAGGTACCCGGCAGCATGGGGTGAGGTAGCCCGCTGCTCCTGGTGCAGATTGAGGCAGTTATGCCAGGGTGGTGATCTGCACTGCTTTTGGTCCTGGTGCTGCGGCAACTAGTTGTGGTGCTGCTGCAGCAGTAGGTTGTGGTGCTGCTGCAGCAGCTGGTTGTGGTGCTTCTGCAGCTGCTGGTCGTGTTGCTTCTGCAGCTGCTGGTTGTGGTGCTGCTGCAGCTGTGGGTCGTGATTCTTCTGCAGAAAGTAGTGGTGTTGCAACTGGTGAAAGTGTTGCTTTCTCTTGCTGTGATCATGCTGCAGTTCTGATGCCAATGGTTGCAATGTGGCTGCGTCTAGCTCTGGGGCTGCGGCCAGTCGGGGTGATGCTGTGACTGGTCGGGGTGATGGTGGTGCTCTCAATCAGGTTGGTGGGGCTGCTGGGTCAAATGATCAGAATTTTTCTCCTGCGCTGAGCTCCAGTAGTTTTTTAAGTTATTTTATTTATTCAAAAGTTGGACATGTGCATAGACTCGCTAGCTAATAAAGTAGATTTCATCTCAAATTTGCTCCTGAAGGAGTGTATTAATGTTTGGACTGTTGGTGAGACGTGGTTGTAGGAGTGCAGGCCTACTACTCATTTTTTTTAATCTCTGTCAGCCTGTTTTAATAAATTTCACTTGCAGCACTTTAATCATCATGCAAGCAATTTAGTTATTTCCCTTCCCGCTTAATTGTTTGCCTGAGGTTATTTAGTCACTTGTCCTTGTTAATGTAATGCATGCTTGAACAGAGTACTAACACACCTCAACATTTCACCATCCTAATTGCCAGACATCCTGCTATATGTTCCTCATTGAGACCTGTTAAGCTCAGAAGAATGGCTCAGTAACTGGTCCTCATTGGATCAAGAGTTGCTCTAGCTCCTTCTCCTCTACTACAGAATTCTTGAATTGATGCAAGAAATTGAATAATATTGCCAGTATCACTTCATCTGGAGTTCAGTAAAGATTTTTTGAAATACCTTGAGTTTTTTTTTGCACCTAAGCATGAGAAACCTAAACTAGAGCCGATTGCTAGGTGAACCCTGAATTCAATATTAGTCAGCAGAAGGCTGCACTACAACATTTTGGTGCCCAAGGTGGGGCGGTGCCCAGTGCAATTTCAAATGGCCAAAAGTCTTGACTAATATGAAGGAGTAGGAGAGTGGAGCTGGGGTAGCTGGAAGATGTGGAGCATTGCAGCCTATCAGAGTGCTGACGGGTTGTCATTCAAGCAAGGCATTGCAGGCTGACAGTTGGGAAGTCTATTGGAGTGGTGAGCAGTAAATGAATTTCAAAGATGCCACCATTGATCAAATCAAAAACTTTAATTGAAATCCAGTCTCTGCTGTTGAGGCTGAGGAATGAGAAAGTTCAAGCTCAATTTATTGTAGGCATGATCATTGAAACTGAGGATCCTTAATTGATGCTTCTATCACTTGAAACAAATTACGAGCTACTTTTTCCTGAGTAGATAGCTTCCGCTACTATTTGAGAGACTGTGAATCAGTTGGCAGCTAAGCATTTCCAATTGCTTGTCAGGCACAGTCATATCAGATTTGAGTTACTTTGTACTGAGCTGATTCTTTGTGAACAGTCCTATTCCACCTGGATGAATACTCTTATTGCCATAAATAAATTGTATTGGTTAGTGCTGCCCTGACAAATCGGTCAACACCTTGCATGTGAATGATACTGTAAGAAAACCAAATTCTGAAGGTAGATTTCCACACCGATAGTCACATTAAGGGAATCTGAAAAAGTAGCGTCAACCAGGGTGACTCTCCGCATTTCCCCGCACACTTTGAAATAACTTGAAAAGTATACAACCAAGAGACTTCATATTTACGGTGTGTATAGTTACTATTATGACCATGAAGCACCGTAAGTTTTTCAACACTCTATCAACGATGAAAAGTTATCTATGAAAAACCGTGCGGCGGGCTATGGCCCCCAATCGGATGGTGATTTTCCGCACCAAGTAGGGTGGTTCCCCGAACCCCCAAATATCAACAATTGAAACGCAAATTATAAGTTTGGGAGTACCAATAGAAAGAGCTGGCCTATATTAGTACATATATATCAGTTGCTTAAAATATAATGTCAAGTCAAATATTATGTGGTGACAAGTCTTTTTGTTGCTGGTCTCTTACTGTAGTTGTACTAGACCATCTAAGTTTTTTTTTTTCCATTTCACCGCAGGAAAATAAAAGTTTTTCTTCAGTCATTGCAAACAAACATTACTGGAAGTAATTTTTTAACATCCTGAAATAATTATGACCCTAAAGTATCAGCAAACGAGCGTTGATTATGAAAAAACGATCTTATTAATATGATAGAAGAAGTAAACAATGTATTTCTCCATCTCTATAGTAAACTTGATGGCATTAACATGAATACAAGGCATGCTAGGTAAGGTATTGTTATCTTGGGCATGGAAATAGGATGGAAAAAGATTGTTTGTGGGTGTTGAGCATTAATTACCACTTAAGCCTAGACTTGTCACATGTGTTATAAACATCAGTTCATTATAAAATCATTTACGCATTTTGAAATTAGATGTAGTATCATTATTTTGGGCTATTTACGTCCTGATGTCATGTGTGAAGAATTGCATTTAATTACTTTTCATTGTGAAAAAAAAAAACGACGTTATTTACCTACAAACTAGGTGCGGCGAATCACCCCTGATATTTTTTTTACCTGCGGTGATTCCCCACTGTTGTATAATTGTATATATATCTACAAAAGTTTACATTTCTTTCCAAAATCCTTCTTACGCAACAAACTACAACATATACAGTGTTATCACAACCAAATTTGGCCCTAATCCAATCAAAACTCCAGTCTTAGCTTCAAAGTTTGCATAACTTTGATTTTTCCAAAACCAAAATTATCAGGGACCTGAAAAACAAACCTTCACTTGGCGATTTTTCATAAATTCTGTGCGCGTATTGAATCTGTACAAGTAGCTGATACTAACTAACCAAGACCTGCTCTTTCAAGTCTCATAGTCAAATAGTGACATTTCCAACCTTTTGCTGCCAATAAGGGGGTGCGATGAGTCACCTCGTGTTGCTGACCGCAGGGAATCACCAAGGTCTAGCACACATAATGTGATATGCTTGAATTCATAAAGGCAAGATGGTTTTGAGAAATTTTCTCAACACAGAGCTCCCTCTACAAAGTTTGAACCTACCATCCTGTCTGTGGTGTCGCAGGGTTCTGTGCTGGGCCCTGTGTTATTTCTGATCTTCGTTTATCACATCACAAATGGAGTGCTGTTCTTTTAAAGCATTTGCCAATCAATACAAGCTATACCTTTGGTACAAGAGGGTGTAGGAGTCGGCAGTTGCTGGTGTCATGTCTGTAGTCAGATTTGGACAAAGTTAGCGCAGTTGCTTTGTCTTGGAACTTGAGGATGAACGCAGAGAAGTGTGTGGTGTCGAGGTTTGCTTGTGGGTTTGCCAAGTGGACTACTGAGAATCTGCTGGCTCTGTACTATTTGAGTGGGATTCCATCAAAGTTTGTTCAATCCCACAGGGACCTTGGTGCGGTGGTTGATGTAAAACTGGAATTCCATCATTATATCAGAGAGGTGTTGGGTAAGGCTTCAGGATTGGCCAACAGCCTGCTGAGATCCACCGTTTGCTTTAGTCCTCACTACATGGTGTCCCTCTTTGTGATGCATATCAGGCTTCTCATGGATTATTGTTTGTCTGTGGGGAATGTAGGTTTTCTTGGGGATTTGAGATAGCTCGAGTATGTGCAGAGGAGATGGACAAGGAGTGTGGATGGTCTGGCTGAGTTGGATTACTTTTCCAGACTGAAGCAAGTCGACTTATTTTCTAAAAGGAATATTTTTCAGGGCAGACCTTGTTAAATACTGGAGGATCATCTGCAGGTTGGTTGGATAGTGGTGCCAACCTAGGGGGTATTGTTTGGAGAGCTCCTGATGCAAGAACATGAGGCCATCCCTATAAGCTTTTGATGCCGGCTTGTAATAGACATCAAGAGGAGATTCTTTGAAACACAATGTGTTCAGTTGTGGAACAGCCTTCAAAGTTTTGTGGTGGAGTCAAATTCCCTGGCTGCATTCAAGGGGTTGCTTGCGGAGTTTCTGGGTGATGTTTTGTTTGAGTTTATTTAGGTTGGGGGAGGTTCTTCTGTAACATGTTGGTATCCTAGCTTTGAATCTACCTGCTATGTATGTATATATTGCTGTGATGCTGGAGTGGTGGGTTGTGGTGTGTGTGGATGAGTATGTGTGTTTGGGGTTGGGGTGTGTGGGTCTGTCTGGATGTGTTGCTTTGGTGTGCAGTCTTCTGTTCTATTTATACTTTTTTATGTCACATACAAATGGTTCATGTGATAGCTGATGGTGCGCACGAATTCCAGTTCTTATACCTGTGTTGATGTAGCTGTTCTCAATATTAAACTGGCTTGCATGGCTGTGCTGGCCTCCCCCGGCTCTGCTGCTCCTCACTTGCTTGCAGCGCTGCTGGAGGGGGCTTTTCTCACCTTGGTTGCCCCAAGACCACCCCCACACCCCAGCAAGGCCAGAGTGCAGAGCATGACAGGAGGCACAAATGCCACAGCACGCAAGACTGCAAAGACCAGCAAAACAATGGAGCAGAAAAAACTGGAAATTTGTGATTCAGGCAACTGATCATACAGCAGTTATGTTGGTCACAATATAAAACACACGCATACATATATACACTCGTATACATATACACTAAGAAAAATAAATAATACATGCTTACACACGCATCCCTACAAATAAATTGAACTTCATCAGCCTAGTCAAGATCTAAAAATTCCTCGTACATCAGATCAGCAAGGGCTTGCTTATAGCGAGTGATATCTGTCAACTGCACTATGTCAGCAGGCAAGTCATTCCACACACAAACACATCTCACACTTTAGGACCTACTGCAGACATCAGAAGTGGGAGAAAACACCAGCTTCAGCAAATGACCTCTAGTACAAACACTTGGAGCCAAAGAAAACCTAGGTAGTAAGTCAATCCTCTGGATTGTTGGATTGGATTCGTAGTTTTCTGATTGAGGCAAATGTTCGTTTCTGTTGGGGGATTGTCAGTGACTTATTGGAGGTGACAAGTGGAGTACCCCAGGGTTCTGTGCTGGGCCTGCTCTTGTGTCTGCTGAACGTTAATCATCTTGCAGCGGGAGTGGCTTGTGAGTGGAAGGCTTTTGCTGATGACTTCAAACTTTATTTGGGCTTTCCACGCAAAGTGCAAGCAGTTTGCTTGTGTGTGTCTTCTTTGCAGAGAGATCTTAATTTGGTGCAGTCTATTTCCTTGTAATGGAATATCTCTCTGAACATTGCCAAATGTGTCTGTTTTTACAGGGATTGTTTTGAATCAGAACAGCTTGATGATGGAATTGCTTATAATTTGAATGGTGCGGCACTTGTGCTTGTTGATTCCTGCAGGGACTTGGGAGTGCTTGTTGACTCAAGGTTGCAATTTCACCTCCATGTGAAGTGTTGTTAGAAAGGCTTCCACTCTGGCAACCAGTCTGCTCCGTTCTACTGTCAATAGGAGTTCTGTTTTCATGGTCTTTGTTTTTTACTCACATAAGGCCCATCTTGCACTACTGCTCTTCACTTGTGCGGAATGTGGGATATTTGGGGGATCTGAGACTTTTGGAGCAGAGGCGGTGGACCAGGGAAATAGAGGGTCTTGGTAGAGTGGACTATGGTGAGAGGCTCAGAGCTTTGCAGTTGTTTTCAGTCAGTGGGAGGTTGTTGCTTCTGGATCTGGTGAAGTGTTAGAAGATTTTTCATTGTTCTGTGGATTCGAGGATTTCTACTCAGTTTGAGCAAGCTCCAGATTTGGCACACATGGCCATTCTTTCAAGCTAGTGGTTCCTCTCTGTCGGACCGACTATAAAAGCAGATTCTTTTATTCTTCCTGTGTTCAGGTCTGGAACAGTCTGTCCTCTGATGTGGTGCTGTGCAATTTCTTCAGTGGCTTCAAGAGGGCCTTGACTGAGGAGTTGGAGGGGGGGGGGTGTTGAACAAGTTTTGCCAGGCATAGCGGATTTCATTTTGTGGTCTTGTTTCTGTGTTTTGACAGTTGGGTGCAATTGTTCACTTTTCGTTCTTTAGATTGCTGGCGCGCTAAGCTATACTATCTTTCATGCCTGCATGCCCCGTTGGCGGGGCTGTGGGGGGCTGCAAAGGTGAGATTGACAGTACAGAATGAGGATCCCCTCTACCAAAGGAAGCTCTCACGTGCTTGAAGTCTTGCCAGGCAAGAGATCTCTCTTGCATCAACAGCGGAGGGGGATGAACAGACCAGGGCAGAGACTGGGCTCCACTGTGTACTGGAACATGAAGATCAACCAACCCCATCTGAGTGGACACCAGGTGCATGAAACATCTGTTGACCGACAAGTACATAAATTCCAACTGCCAATCAATATCAAATAAGCACCTTGATATGGCATCATTGTCTCCCCTATGCCAGAGGTACCAAAAAAAGTTGATATCTTGCTCCAGTTTCACATGGAAAAGATAGTTGCACATAACAAGAGAGTGCATATAACAAGGAAACAAGGAAACCCACCTGCAAGAAAAGTGCTCTCAGTCACCCACTGTGTCAGACTAACAGAGAAAAGTTCAAAAAATACATCTTCACCGGGTGTACATATACATCCAGAATATTCGCAAAAGGTCAAGCCAAGGAGGGTAGGTTGAAGTCACCCAAAATTGCCACCTCACGGTCAGCACAAAAGGCAAAGATCAACTCAATGAGTCAAGAATTGCAAGCTTCATCATGAGATGGGGGATGGTTGACAGCCAACACCCAGACATCAACATCCAGCAAGTGAATGGCAGCAACATTAGGGCATTCAAGGTCGTGTTCAACAAAATGAACCCCTCTCTTCACAAACAAGCAAACACCATATTTGCAAACAGAGCTGTTGGTATCACCCCTCACAACATCAAAACCCTCCAACAAAATGAAGGATGAAGGAACCGAAGCAATGAGCAAAGTTTTGCTCACAGTAACAACATCCAAGGGGCAGGACCCGACCAAATCAATCTAGCAATGCATCTTGTTCACAAGAGAATTTACCTGTCCAAACTTCAAAGTAAAATGATGCATCTTGCCCCTCAAGCCACCACAGAACCGCCTCCACCTAGAACAGGATCACCCAAACCAGACAAAGCGTCACCAGCAACCCCACTGCCACGTCCAACAGCTCCACCAACGCCACGACCACCAGGGCCCCTGCGCACCTCGGTAACACCGCGCTCACTCACCCTCACTCCCACGACCGCCAGCAGCAACACCACGACCGCCAGCAGCAACACCACGACCGCCAGCAGCAACACCACGACCGCCAGCAACACCGCCAACACCACGACCACCAGCAGAACCACGACCGCCAGCAGTACCACGTCCGCCAGTGTGCACCAGTGTTCTGTCCTTGGGCCGTTGCTGTTCCTGATCCATATTAATCACATCTCTTGTGGTCTCTCATGCAAGTTCAAAGCATTTGCTGATGACTATAAGTTGTACTTGAGATACTTGCGCAAGGACACTGAGTTTGCTGCTTGAGGTGTCCAGTCACTGCGAAGTGGGTTGGATACAGTCGACTCATTTGCACAATCCTGGAACCTTGGACTGAATCTGGATGAGTGTGTTGTGCTACGCTATTATAGAGGTCGTATTGATTTTAATGCTCTAGTTTCAGCTACCCAGTACGTACTGCAGGGTTGAGTATTGAAGTTTGGAGACTTGGATGTCAGTTTAGATGACAGTCTTTGATTCCAATATCATATTTGTGTGGTGGCTTCAAAGGCTGGCAGGTTGGCCAACTGTTAGCAGGTCACTGGAATTAATGCTGTCCCTATACGTTTTGCGCATCCGTCCCCTTATTGAGTATGCATCCTGCGTTTGGAACACTGGATATTGTGGTTACTGCAGGCTGCTAGACTCAGTCCAGAGCAGAAGGACTCGAAACATTGATGGACTTTCTGGCATGGACTAGGGTGGTTGTTTGAGAAGCCTGAACTGGTTTTTGCTTAAGGGTCAATTTCTTTGGGCAGACGTGATCAAATATTGGAAAAGTTTGCATGGGAATCCAAAGGATTTGCTAACCATGTTTTCTTTAGTTCCACGAGTTTGCACTAGAGGTCTGGGGCTGAAGCTGGCATTTCCTTCTTGCTCTTCTGATGTCTGCAGTAGGTCCTTCAGTGTGAGATGTGTTGGTGTGTGGAATGACTTGCTTGCTGACATAGTGCAGTTGACAGATATCACTTGCTATAAGCAAGCCCTTGCTGATCTGATGTATGAGGAATTTTCAGATTTTGACTAGGCTGATGAAGCTTAATTCATTTGAAGATGAGTGTAAGCATGTGTGTATTTTTTTG